>LQRL01170977.1:13320-28837 GCA_001703475.1 Hydroides elegans | reverse complement strand
AACGGAGAGCTCTGGATACTACCAGCGGGGTCAAGGACGCCTAGCTAATTAATTCGCGTTTCGTATGCAGTGTCGCCTCTTACTGTGTATACTCTTTGCCCATACTCATGCTGCCCCAGGGGGAACCTACAATTACAATTTCTATGCACAACCGAGTAGAGGATTTGTTACAGAGACGTTTGATTTATACGTTATTGGCATTCTGGAGGTTATTTGTGAATATTTGACTATGACGTAAACTGCATCAGTACAATCGAATTATTTTGTTTTGTTTGTGAATGAAAGGCAGGAAAATATCTTCTCTGTCATTTTGTAAAATTGGGTAGCGTGTTGATGAGCATTGCCAACAAATGCTGATAAATAGTTTATAGAAATCTTCACGTATCTGCTTGTTGAAAATTCATCCATCTTAAATTATATATTGAATCGGTATGCAAAGTGGTTCTGTTTATGTTAGTGTATAAGTGTGTTTCATGATATGTATTATTTTATTTTCAATATTTTGTATGTAGGTGTAGTTCCAGCTCTGAATTAACCCTTCACTGTTTTCTATTGAACTAGAGCATTAATCAGGAGCATGATGACCTGGCAGAAGGACAAATACGCTACGTTTCGAGGGATGTAGCATTTCTTAGTAGGAATAGAAGTCCTTACGCCTATGACCAAAATCCGGATGAAGAGAAAAACAGGTAGAAGAAAAAAACATCGTGAGCATGAGATTCTTTTGTTAACATAGTACCGACAAAAGTGTATGTTCTTGAGTTCAGATATTCCCGCTTTTGCAAGGCTGACAGAACTATCATTGTAAACGCAAGACGAATCCTTAGAAAATAATATTATTTCATATGACTTTCTCTCACAAATAGATCTGCTTTGGTAGAAATTCTCTTATAGATTATATGAAACAAACTATAAAATGCCATGCAATGAACTTATACGGTTTAACATCGACTAATTGTCATAAGCTTTTATAATTTCTGAAAGAAAAGAAAATGAAAAATATAAATTTGGAATTGAATATTATGAAACAAATAAAGTTGATCCACATAAGTTTGAATTTCAATATTTAAAAAGATCAAACATCTTTTTTAAAAATCAAATTTCAACATTTTCCTATTTCCACATTTTAACTATAAAGTAAATCTGTAGATTGACCTAGATAGTATGTCTGAGCATGAAAGGGGCCTATCTAATGTTTATTATTGGTGCCAAATGTCATTGAACTTATATCAATTACACATATTTGCACATCTCCTACCTAGCCGTTCCTCTGGATTTCTTGTCACTAAAGTCGTAAAATGATTGTAAAAAATTGTAGTCACAACCCGTCAATAGGGCCTAGACACTTGAAAAATATATAACTGGGATAGAATGATATATATCTACAAGGATATGATACCATTTTAACTATGGAAAATAAGATATTTTTCATCACGATTCTAGATACACATTTGATGTGGACACCGCAATGCATGTGATAAAGATGATGCGATCGGACGATGATGAAAGAGGAATAGGAATGTTCAAGTAATCCATTTATCATTTTCACTTAGAAAAAGTGTTTCTTAGTTTATTTCAGGATAAGTTTCATACATTATATTCATAACATATCAATGAGTTTAACAAATAGATGTCTTACACTGTTCATTGAAACGATTGCCTAACATAATCATGAATGAATCAATATGTTTTGAATAAAATTGCATGTCTTTTCAGTTTGTTTGCTGTGCATCCCACAAGTATAAGAAGTTCAAACCATTTGGTTAGCACTGGTAACAAAGGCCGCGCAGCACAGGTGTTTGAATGGTTCCTGAAGAGTGATGTAAATGAACACTCTGACATGGTACGTTGATTTTATTAGATATATTGTTCTGCATTTAATTAAATGTTTACGCCTTTAAGCGGAATTTACGGAATTCTACAAGGTTTCTCTCAATTTTACTTTTCTTTA
The DNA here is from genome assembly GCA_001703475.1 of Hydroides elegans. Taxonomy (NCBI): domain Eukaryota; kingdom Metazoa; phylum Annelida; class Polychaeta; order Sabellida; family Serpulidae; genus Hydroides; species Hydroides elegans. The sequence goes on along the minus strand of LQRL01170977.1, from coordinate 26,886 downwards.
GGCAGTTCGAATTCGATTTGTGCGTTCATTGTTTGCAAATTGAGTTTTAACAATGTTAACTATGTAAGAATGTCAGTTAAGTTAAGTGTGTTACAAACTATTGTCAATTGTATAATTAAACCCAGACGGTGTGTAAAAAGACGAATTGAAACGCTACTTTCCCCTCACCCCATTTAAATGGAATTTTGTTTTAAAGGATAAGGCCGATTACCTTTTACTATGAGTTTTATTGCAGAAATATATATTTTGGTGATTGATAATATAAAAACTGTCATCAAGATAAAATGATAAACATTATCAATTTAATCTTTTCTGATTAAAACCAGGGAGAAGTGGTTGGCGCATTTGCACAGTCCGCACTTGGGGACGTTACCCCTAACACAGAAGGCGATTTTTGCAACGGTGGTGATGAAACGTGTGACTACATGACAAGCACATGTCCGGAGGACCCAACTGATGTAGGTTTTCTGTTTCCATTTGTATTCTTAATGATTTCAAAAGCATATTTGTAAAATGTGCACTGCGCTCGAACATATTCCGTAGAACAATTCACAATAGCCTGGTTCAAACATGAGAAATATGATTTGATGAATTAATATATTATCTTCATTATCAATTTGTATTTTAATTGTTTTTGATTAATGATCATGTTACTTAAATTTATTGCAAAACACTGTTTGATAAATAATCAGATTACATAAACTTCGAAAGCATACAATTTTCATACAAATTCAAATTCAACACTTTCTGTTTGTATGTTGATCTCTGGTTTGGTTGAATATTTGCGTTACGATTATTTATTACTTATTATATAAATATTGTCATGTGTGCATTTTCTATAGTCAACCCTGTGTAACAGCCGAGGTCCTACTGATGATATGTTTGACAACGCAAGATATAACGGAGAAAGCCAAGCAGAAATGGCAGCAGTAAGACACATTTATAGGCAAAATAACAATCAAATAACAATCAGGATTCAATATTTGACTTATATGTGTAATATCAAACAAATTAGTAAACTATGTTCACAAAGTACATGGAGGGATCAGAAGGCATGGCACTCAGGTGGCAATAAAAAACGTCTCTGAGTGCAATGTCTAAGCATGTCAATGGGGAATACATGAAAAATAATGAAAAAAGGTTGAATATTTAAAGCTTCATAGTATTTTAACGACATTTTTAATATAATCTTAAGAAAAAGCAAAACAAGTATATCAATGTCGGAATTAAACCCGGGGTCTTCTGCCCCAACGCCCCGCCTTTTCATAGCGCTACAGCGTCGCAGCTATTAAACGTCTTTTCATATAATTTTACTTGAAATATACAAAATAGGGCAAATCCTTGGAAATTTAGGTCGATGACCTATAACCTCGAATTTTACTTCCATGCAGTATCATCAAAGTGAATATTTTTCATAAAATATTAAACCACCGTTAGCGATATATTCGCTAAATAAATGCGAGAGATCCTCATAGTATTCTCTTCTCATTATTGTTCACTTAAAAGATTAATTAAGATAAACATCTTCATTAAAATCTAATGCACTCATATATTTGTTAGTATGTTCCATCGGTAGAACCTTATTCTGTTCTTATTTATAGAATGTATATGCCGATGAATCAGATGAGATGATTGAAATAGAAGGTATAGTGGAATCAAGACACATGTGGGTCGACATATCTGATTTTACTATTGATGAAACGGTGAGTGTAAAATACGATATGATTTAATTTACTTGATAGACTTGTTGGTTGTGTTAAAGCAGTTCACCATGGGTAAAATTACATTAATATGTAGGGTCATTACTGCTTTGAAATATGAAATATATATGATAACTTCGTAAAGATGATGAATTGATTACTTGTCTCACACACAACAAGAAACGTTACGATGATGATGGTATTACTGTTTTGTGTGTTCATTGAATATTTGTTTAAAATCTGATATTTCAACTGATTAACCACTTAGTTCATCCCATTTTATTGTAGCGAAAGACATGTAAACCAGCCATCGGATTTAGTGTTGTGGCCGGAACAGTCGATGGAGGAGGAAGAAAAGGATTCACTCAAGCTGGTAATTATTCATTTTTATCTTATAAATAGAATAATTATGTATTTGCCATTAGTCTGCGTATCCAAAATATACACATGCAAATGTCTTTGCATACAACTTATACTTTAAATATGATTCACATCATAAACCGAATAGATACGTTTAGATATTTTGGAATAACATTTTTGATAAGAATTTAGTTCTATTCCGTCTATATTAAATTTGATACATGATATTTAAAGGTGTCACTAGGCATTAATATATATACCAAAATATAATTTAATGAGAATATACCCAATAGATTATATGCTGTCATTGATATGGCACTCTTCCCTGATTTCATTTTTTTTCGCTTTCAAAGACACAACTGGATGCGACAACACCGATCTAATAGATTCGCTTATCTGCACTTTCTTTGGTGGCTCACAAGAACTGAGAGAATGTCAAGCACCTAAACCGATTATGTTTCCAAGTGGCGAGGTGATGTTGTTTGAAATAAATAAAACAATAATGAAACTATTTAGAAATAAAACAGTGTCAATCGATTGTCGAGTGCTTACTGGTTATTTTAAGCGTATAAACCTATAGACGTAGAAATTAAATTTGAAAATGAGATCTTATGCAATGACCAGTAAACAATACATAAAATACTATGTTAAATATACAGTATGCCCTGCAATAAGACCTTTAACATGATTTTATCATCTACCATATTTTTTCGCAGATTTCTGTTCCTCATACATGGCAGCCTGAAATAATTTCAATGCAGTTGTTTAAAATTGGACAAATCTATTTGGCCGGCGTTTCTTCGGAGTTCACGTACATTATTTCTTTTATATTATACAATTTATGCTATGCAAAATTGATATACAGTATCGAAAGAAAATAATAATTATCATAGCTAGTAATCGTAGCTGGTTAATGCAATAGAAACTTTAAGAGGCTGGTGCTATACTATTTGACCTCCTCCACAATTGAATATGGCGTTGTTTTACAATATAAAAAAATATATTCTAATGTGGTTTCAGTACAATGGCAGGCCGTCGGCTCGTAGAATCTATTGAATCAGAACTATATAATGAAGGAATTGAGGACGCAAAAGTATTGTTGGTCGGACTGGCAAATGGATATTCGGGATACGTTACAACCCCTGAGGAATACAGTGTATGCATGCATGCGTATTATCTATTAGATATTATCTATCTATGCACCATAGATTTTTTTTCAAAATAGAAGTGCAGAATAAATTGCGATCTCGCATTTTGATTATTTCTACAATCAGCCTGAAAGGCTTGCCATTGTAAATGTATAGGTAAACCATCGTTTGTATAGAGTTAAGGGAAACCCCTGAACTTATTCACGTAAAATACTTCGATCAAAAAAGCTGTGCAAAGGTTCTAACTGTAAAACTGTGTCTCATATTTATGTAGTATGAATGGATCAATGGACAAATGTGCCCTACATCACCAGTCTCCAAAAATCAAAAGTGTTTGCATATATTGATCACTTAAATGGAAGTTTGTTTATATGACATTTATAGGTTCAACGCTATGAAGGGGCCTCAACACTCTATGGCCCACACACACTAGACGCATACATTATGAATTTCAATGAGCTCGTGAATGCAATGATATCAGGCACAGGAAACCCAGAAGGACCCTTGCCACCCGATTTACGAGGACTACACAATGAGGCCCTGGGTGAAATCGTGATAGATTCCAAACCATGGGGCACGCAATATGGAGACATAGTTTCCGATGTTCAGGAAACTTACTCGGTACTGACTTCTATTTTTCATATTATTGTTTCATTTCTATTTCATTTTCATATATTTATTTCATATATTTATTAAGATAAATGTTAATGTTTTTTTAACTATGATTAATTGATTTATCGATACTTAACACAATTGCACAAATATATTCTCTATAACAATTGCCAAATATATTAATATGAGCTTGTAAGTATGGAATGAAACTTTGATTTTTAGATGGACGACACTGTATCAGTAACATTTATTGCTGGAAACCCTAGAGCAGCCGCAGAGGTATCTATCATCACTTCAATTATAGCTTTTATCATTTTTATTTTATTATGTTTGATTGATCTTCTTCCATATAATTTAATATCTTAAAAATATAGATTAAAATATTTAAAGCACAAACACATATTTATGTTTTTATACATTCATAAAAATTATTCGATATTTAATTTAATTATACTGTTCTGCATAATTATGCTTTTGATGTGCAGATGGGGGAAAATAGAGATACGTTTTTGGAAGTGCAACGGCTTGTTAATAATAAATGGATTACTGAATATGACGATTCAAACTGGGAAACAAGGTAGTTTATATTGTTATGAAATGGCTTTATTGATTGTTTACAAATGTTTCCTTTCTTTTCAATATTTGTTTACTAGTAAAAACATATACACTGTTTGATACTAACACGCATAGATAAGAAACTTTCTATTCTTAATAAAGTTCCAAATTTTATATTGAATGTTTTATGTATCATATACACTCTCAATACATTGAAAAGTTTATATTTGCAAAAATCAGGAAATAATTAATAAACACTTTACTTTTATTAATGCAAAGAATTACAGAAAAGCGTTTTCCGCATCTGAGAATTAACAAATAATGATTATCTTAATTCATTAGTTTCATATGGGAAAGCAACTGCCAGGAAATATCATGGATTCAGCGAATTATACAATTATGTCATTTCCACCAACAAAGTACAGCTAAGATCACATGGCATATTGATGGTCGCTTTGCAGAACCAGGAATCTATCGCATCTCCCATTCTGGCTACGCGAAAACATATTCAGGATCAATCATTCCGTACATGGGGGTTTCATCTAGTTTCACAGTTACTGAATAGTAAACATATTCATGGATATGATTACAACTATTTACGGCCTAGGACCATGCATGGTTTCGGTTTGTTAGCATAAATATTGACTTAACTTTAGGTTTACGTCAAAATAACATATGCTCAAAAACATCGATCGACTTTTTTTCTTGTTTAAGCATTTCACTTGTTTTGAAAAAAAATACAATATCAACATTAAAAGCCTTAGTTTTTTATCAGATTCAGTTTCATCAACTAAATAAATAATGTTTAAAATGCAATCCTAGGGCATTTCAAACGCTACATACGAGTTCATTGTGTTTAAGAGACCTAATGTACCCCAACTGCTACATATATTGATGCCTTATAATAAATAACAATGGCAAGTAGTAACTGATTAATATATTTAAAATATATTTCTAAGTGAAACATTATATCAGTGTGGTTGACTCGGTGAGTGATTCTTCAACCTTATTGAAATGATTGACCTAAAAACAACTAAGCTGAAATTGTAGGTCGAATGCTTAAGTATTGTGATGCATCAAAAATAACAAATGGTATGCTTATATATGTTAACACATAACACATCGTGCTTAATTTATAGAGGAATATTTGCCCTGCCCTGTTTGTGCACACGCTTTGCGCTATAAATGAATTTCTTTATATCTGCTCCCAACTTCTTCTACTCGTTTTTATAATGTGCATCCTTTTAAGTCCCTAATTAGAAAAATGGTGTCTATTGTTGTGTTGATGTGGTTTGTCAAATGATAAATATATATTATACCAAACTGCTACTAGGGTATCCAAATAAACAATAATTTTTATTGCGTTTGAATTTCCAACAAGTTCACAAGTGTTATAAATTAATACAATATACTTTATCGTGTCAAGTATAGTTATTGATTAACCATTCACTAATCTAGATGTCAATAAATTGAATGAAATTTTATTTGACGTGCAACATGTGTTATTATTCTGTTAGCCAACATAGTCCATGTTATTAAACGGATGGAAGATAAAGTTTTGTAAGTTAGAGTTTATGCGTCAAACAATCATATTACTACATATGTAATAAGTCAATGCAAAACATCCATGCTAGGATATTGAACAATATAACATCCACAAATTATTAGTGAAATTTGACAAGGTGAGTATTTGTTTCCTAAAATTGTATTTTGTCGACTTTGATAATATGATGCAAATCTATATGATACAAACTCATAATACATACAAATAAACATGTTTTATCTATTTATGTACTAATAAAGTTTTGTCGTGATATTGTTTAACAATGACGAAAAGTCTTTCTTGTTGCGAATTTCTCGTTGCAAAGATATACAGTTATTTCAAAACATATAATTAACCTAATTTTTATTCAGATGCCAAGCCATAGCAACAGGAAGGACGACGACAGCGTTAACGACAACAATGTAAATGTGTTTGACAGTGCTCGTAACAACCAAATTCGAAAGCTAGACCGTAGCAATAAAGACCACCATATCAAAAGGAGTGGCAATAATCATTCGGATCATTTTGCTCGAAAGAGCAATCATTTGGATCACCATAATAACAGCAAATTCACGCGTCAATCAGCTTGTGGTGTGCGTTCGGTAAACGAATATGCACATAAAAAGGATATTGTTGAGGAGAGGGGCCGTGGATTTGCATATGATTGGTACAAAAAATATGGCGAATTGTATAAAGGCATGCTAATGACCAAAGCTGGTTCATGTGAGTAATAATTATGTTCAATTACATTAGAGAACACAGTATACTAATTGCTCATTTCAAAACTTAAAGCTTTATATGTTGCATATGTATTCATACAATTTTCCAATGTGTCAAAAGCATAATATTGTTAAAAAGAGAAAGTAACAAACGGTTCGCTTCAATGGGCCATTAACCACATATACTACTTCTTCCAAAATATGATATTTACACATCCTTGTGATTCTTACAGTAGAAACACATAGCAATGGGAGTTGTTTACTGGGCTATCAAGGCACATGCAGCTCAGAGATTGGCCTAGGTGGCGGCATAGTGGAAGCAAATGTTGAAGCAGCAGGCTTTAGTCACACCACCAATGATACATCATTAGAGTTATTGAAGTTGTCCGGAGGTATGTCTATTATAGCGTTTCTATCTATATAAGATTTAAAAATCTTTATTTACAGTGTATATCTAAAATCATAAGATCTAAGTTGAGTGCATTGCTCAAATAATTCCTCTGTCGAAAAGATACAAGGAAAAACATGGCGACATATATGTTTGAATTTACAGCAGTTGGTGCCGGGGCTGGTCCTGGAGGTTACAAAGCCAAAGCAGAGCTAGGAATCGATTTTGTGAAACAAACGTTCTTTTTTAGTAATACTTTCAATTTCGAATGGTTCGTGGGATGCTATGCTGATACAGGTATTGGATCGTTTACCAAATACCCTTGTAAAAACTGTAACGGTTGAGATATTGCAATACAAAAAACGCTCAGGTAGGAACGTGATATCAGACTAAATCTATTTGAAAAATAAATGTTTAATTCAATGTTGTACCTATATTGATTCAATGTTACATTTATGGTGTATGCAATTATGTATCTACGATCAAATTTGTCTAGATTTAATTCATTTATCATATACTTACACAGTCCTTATAGTTAACAAAATTCAACGTTTTTTCTCAGGCGTTGAAGCAGGTGTTGACGGGGTCGGCTTCTTTACAGGGGGCTGTGGCGTAATGATTGGACGCAGAACAACCTTTTTAACGCCTTTTGGAGGAATAAGTTTTAGATTATGGTGAAATCGTTCGCCGAGTACAACAAAACGCAGAGGATTGTCTGACCGACCTTAGCCAAACTAAATTTTAATTTCCATTTTTTAAATCTATGTAACAAAGAGTATTTACTTCTTTGTGTGGATATTGCTTATATTTATTATTTATTGTTATTACAAACATCCTATTTTGTTTAACTTTTACTACTTAGATATTTGGCTGACCACTAAAAAACTATTTATAAAATCTATTCGCTAAATCAAATGCATTTGTTGTTATATGTTAAACAAAATCCTGCACCATCTAGTTTGATAACTTGATTTGAATACCATCTTGTTTGATGCAAGATGGTCTTTAACTTACATATACTTGATACAAAATTAAATATTATCAGAGGGTTCCATTGTCTATTACAGAACCGATCAATAAATGCTCTAATTTCATTATTTATAACATAAGGACATATATCATTTTCCTAACTTTACATGATACGCTAAACCTAATTGCGGGTGTGGTTTTTTGAACGACCAGTACTTTTTCCAAACGGTTAACATGTATTGTTGTTAACATGATTAGGCTTTCAATTGGGCATTCAGATATTACCCACTCGGCAAGACGTCCACGGACGTTGACAGGACGCCCCGCTTTGGGCCCGTATGAAAGTTTTACGGACGTCTTTATTCGTCGCGGACGTAGAAAAGACGTTGCATGGACGTCGCGTCCGATTCGGACGTACGAATTACGTTCCATAGACGGTGGGACGTAACAGGACGTCCGGAAAACTTTCATACGGGCCCAAAGTAGGTCATCCTCTCACCGTCACGACCGAAAGCGACGTACTATGGACGACCCTTGCCGAGTGGGTATAATGTATTTCTTTACTAATAACGTAAGGTCATATATTGTTTTCAAAAATTTATATGAAACGCTAAACTAGCATCATATGTTGGGTTTAGGACGACCAGTACGCTTTCCAAAGGGTTCATATATATATAATTGAAAAATCTTTCCATTATTCACTCAGATATTTTTTCTTTACTACTAAAACCAGGACATATATATCTTTAAAAAGTTTATATGAAACACTAAAACTAAACCGACCACACAAAGATATGCTCTTTTTATTTATTTTGTTATAATTTTATTATTTCATATAATTTGCTTATGCCTTAATAAACTTAGATGGTTTGATTATTCGACAAGAGATAGTTTATGTTTTGCGAATCTCCATCGTTTAACTTTTGATAAAAAAAAATATAACACCAGGTGGAGAAAAAAGTGCCGAATTTTATATCGTTTATATGAACATTTATTATCTTAAACCCCGTTGAACACTACACTGTGTTTTATGCATGCAAGATGTAAACACCATTGAATAGAACTCTTGAGGCCCCCATGCAACTCCAGTGTGCCTTATTTGGTCATTTTAGGTTCTATGTAGACTTTAAACTGTCACTGCATTATGCATTCAAGATGCAAACAGTATTGAATAGAACTCTTTAGGCCCCCATGTCTTAGGACCAGGCCACACGGGAAACTTTTTCCAAGCTTGGTTATCCTAACAAACCGTGATTTAAATTGTATTCCTAATTGAAAATCCAAAAAAAAACGTATAGCTTGTTTAAAACGCAGTGAGCGTTTTGCTGCGTTTTTTAGTTTCCCATAAGGAATGCATTGAAACTCTCGGTTTATTTTGATAAAAAAGCTCGATGAAGCATCCCGTGTGCTTAGACCCTAATATGGCCTTTTTAGGTTTTATGTAGACCTTTTTGCTTGAATCAATATGAGTATGCAATATTCTATAGACTCTTAAAAATGATGAATTCCACTAGACTAGGTCCATTTCTCTGTACATAGGCAAAGCGGTAAACGGTCAAAAGCCCCTTCATGTAAGTAGGTCTTTGTGACGGTCAAAAGCCCTCCTCACGTAAGTAGGTCTTTGTGACGTTAACTTTTGTCCCTGACAGAAATTACATCACAACAACGTGATATCGCGACATCAATGTTACGTCAAATGTCAACGTCATTATTACTATAAAATTTCCGAACAGTATATCACCAATAACTTATAATGACGTCAAGATGAAGTTTTGCTTTTGACGTATCGTTGACGTCGCCATATGACTTTGTAGTGACATAATTTTTGTCGGGACATGAGTTGACGTTGTTAGGACCGCATTAAACCTAAATTTCGTGAAGAAGATTTTCGCCGAGGGCGGGATGCTTTTTGTGGTAGGTTTAGTATCCTGCGTGGTATTTAGGACGACCAATACGCTTTCCGAAAGGTTAATATTTATAATTTTAAATACGATAAAGCTTTCAATTAGACATTCAGATATTATAAAATGTGCGTATTACTACCATTTAATAACATTGAGGGGTAAACTGTGGTCTTGTACCGCCCCATTAAATTTTATTTATTTCGATTTATGAAAAGGTAAGAGGAAATTCACCCAGTTTGTCTTTGTCTTTCAACAATGTTTCATAAATTGTCTTTATTTTAATCACTGTTTAGCGGTATGTTTAACAACCTTATATTTCAAAGTAGCGACAGGTGGAGCATGCACTTCCATTGGAAAACACTTCACGTACAATTGCAGATTGTATTGCAAAAACCTCTTCGACTCTCTCAATCACACTGAGAATTTGGCATCGTAAATGATGTTATGTCAAGGCATCTGTTTTATACATGTTTTAATATTTCTTGCTTCATATATAACTCCACTGTATAATGTTAAAGGGTTCTGTGTTTTCTCCTGCCATTAGACAAAACTTCATTCTCAAACGTGTGAAGCTAAACCTTTTCTGTTGCCGGAATTTGAATGTTATATTACATATAGCCATGTGATGAGCTATCTTAAGCTGTGATAATTCATTAAAAATATTACTGAAGGGAGAAGACTATGTAATATTGAATTTACTTTTTATGTTCTCGCAAAATGCACGGTACCTGCCCAGTCTACACAAAACCTCATCATGAGCTCATGGTGATCTGAAAATAACTCATATGAGGTCAGCATGAGGTCATGACGTCGTGCCGTCGCAAATATCTTTATTATAACTTGGATTTTTACGCTCTTACTTTATAAAATGCGAGGAGCAGCCCGAAAAAAAAAAACATTTTTGAATTCAAGAGTTCACATTTTCGTGAGTGTATTATGAAATTCGAACAATTTAAACATATAATTGATAGATATTATCTAAGATAAGGTAACAAATTAGAACTTGTGATATCTCAATACATATCAACTGCGCATCGGTAAAAGTATAGATGTGCGCTCAATTTATAGTATCAGTCTATCTATACACACACTTGGTTTATTTATGGCTACATATCTATGCAAGTGTCAATAAAGTGGAAAGTGTTTCATGGTTAACATTGTCATAAAAATACATATGCAATATATACTATGTATTGCAGTGATTTCTAGGTTAATCTGAATGCAATATTACATATACAATGAAAAGCATCCAAGTTTTTCTTACTCAATCACCGAAGAAATGTTAGGAGAAGGTTTTTGTTCAAAACGATTTGATCACGGAGAGTTTTTTTTTACATCAATATGTTATTAAAATTAAAGATGAATAATATGATATACAGCATAGAATCCTAGAGAACACTGAGCACCTTTGGTAATTATTAGAATTATTGTTATTTTGCAGATATTCTCAACACCGTGTTTTAAACAATAAATAAAATTCGGCACTTAATGGTTTCTTCTGAATTTTCATCGATGGTATGGCAGAGTGTAGGGTGTGGTTAAATAAATCGCTAGTAACGATAAAATAATCTTCATTGCAATTTCCCAAACAAATCAAAACAATGGAAATCGTAATGTTCGCAGCTTGTGATCTATGCAACCGCAGTCAAAAACAGCGCTGGCGTTTGAAAAGAAAAATCCTAAAGTTCTTTTTTAACGGTCATTCCTATTCCTGATTCGAATGAATGATGATAAAATACAGTGGCGAATTCAGATAACTTTGTACCAAGGGTGCCGATAAAGGATATAAAGAACCGAACAGTGGTGCCAATACATTTTTGGTATAACATGAAAAGAGCGAAAAAGGGGAGGAGCAAGCTGCAGTAAATTTCTTTATGAAGATCCACCCCTAAATTATTTTTATATATGCTGCACTTGTCCAAAGTGATTTGCTATTTGCTTCAATTTAATTTCAATCAAATTGGTTTATTTAGTAATGCCGTTAAAAAACGATACAACAATCACCAGATATATAAATGCAATTTTAATGTTGTAATAGGAGATAATTATTGAATCAGTTATCACACTGACAATCTTAGTGCTCTTTTCTAATTTGATTAATTATACCAAAATTATTACCGTAGTAGTCGAACACTAGTTCTTATCCAGATAGGTAGTTTTGCATCAATATTTTTTTAATGACATCAGATATCAGTCTTGATTGGAACGCAATAACGTAAGTTTGACAAAATATCGAATTTTCTATGTTGAACTTATGATGTCGTAGCTTTCGGACAAGCCGAACCTAAAACCTAAGTCAATTTACGTTAATCCCGCAACGTTAGATTTTGACCTTGCGGCGACAAAATGTTCGCATGGCGTTGTAAACGTAAAATTCCTGACGTTAAATTGAATGAGACTTTAGTCATAGAACCAGCATAAACTGCATAATTTCAGTTCATAAAAATATATACGATACAAGCATACATGCATGTCCAATTGCGAGGGCCTGAAGCCACTCATACACATTCGAACCCGGCGATCGGACGTTATCAGTGAGCCGCCATTTTAACAAGTACTTCACATTATCTCATCCTTCGAGTGTTATATACAGTGTAGGATGTATATTGTTATACGTTCGTCGCAGTTTAGTTGATATTGACAGCTGATGCTGCAAAGTTCAATAACAAATATTTTTGTCTGGCTTGTTGTGTATACGTCCTTCAGGACATTTAAATTTCGTCGTGGATATTTAATGCAATTAAAAAGTTATATTCGATAGTTTTCGTAATAGTGCGGACTACTGTATGTGTTTTTCTTTCGAAATGTAAATAATTATTGATATTGGATATATTTTCTTCATAATAACGGATCTTCAAACTTAGATATTTTTTTCATGTAAGCGGAAGAATATTGTCTAGATCTTTTATTGTTATATATTTTCTTAGTGTAGTCTCTAAAAATCTAATTTTCAATAAAGTATTTTGTTTCTATATTTATACTTGTATATTTGAATTCAACTAACGGTAAAAAGATAAGTGACATGATTTTAGCTTTTTTATGTGTCCAAACATGTTTTGCATGGCAAGTTTGATTTTTGATTCCATCCCGAAAGCTTTCTTGCGTTCGACGTTTAATTTTGGACTGCGTTATCAACATTTAATTTTTATACCTGGACTTATTTAGCTGAATCGCGACTCTTTACTTTTACCAACTGTTTGAAAATGCATATAAAATATCATGCGTTATGACGATTTTTTCTTATTAAATCAATAATTTAACTTAGTTCCAAATGATGATACATGAATTAATCAATTAAGTCATCCAAGTCGCGTGTTGCTCTGTTCATAATTTGCCTCATTACGACATACCTATACCAAAAAAAGTAAACGCCCAAGAAATACAACCATAAAGGTTTCAATCTCTTCAACAACGGTCAAATAGAAGAAATCCAAAATTACTGAATAATTTTTTCGAGGATCGACTCTGTTGATCCCTTTATCAAAGAATCAAATACTAGCTTCGTGGTAGAGTGCACGCCTGGGCCCATATGCATCAAAAATCTTACATATGAAGTACAAACTTGTGCTTAGAATCTTGGAGTGGACTTGGCGGAGTGGTCCCACCTAAGTTTTAAGACTCAGACGCATTCAGCAAGGAAAACTTACGCAAGTGTCGGTCTTAGGGCA
>LQRL01170966.1:0-16889 GCA_001703475.1 Hydroides elegans | reverse complement strand
TTTACGAACTAAACAAATAAATATATTTATATACATATAAATCAATAACGGTCAAGTGGTGGGACAACCCCCGTCTTGCAGAGCAAGCCGTGGCTAAAAAAGAACGGGTGCTGGTCAACTCGCCAAAAAACCAACTCGCCAAAGTAACTTTGGTCAAGTCGCCAAATAATTTTTGTCAACTCGCCAAATGTCTCTGGTCAACTCGCCAAATTCCTTTAATCAACTCGCCAGAAAATGATATTTCTCAATGTTATTTAATTATAATTCTTTTGAAATTTTCATCAAATTTACCATTATTTACAGCTGTATTTTACTTAAAATCGGATCAAGGGCCCTAAGTTATTCCAACCACATGTGGTCTAAGACAGAGCGGATTATGCCGAAAATGTATACGAGTCGAGCGCAATGTTCTCAATTGATCCAGAGCACAGGTTATCATTCGTATTGAAAAGACAGTTTCTATCATAGCTTTTATATAGTGAATGGAATTTTAAAGTATAAAACTATTAAATGTAAGTTATCATATAATGCTTAACAATAGCATAACCTAGCAATATTTTGTTTTCTTCAACCATTTAGTGACGTATATGGTTAAGACTTAAAGGCTAATTGTTTAAGCAATAGGACTTATAAAGCAATAAAATGTACCCGAATTACATTTAAAGATAATATATTATAATTTTTCTGGTAAAGAGTCACATGTTTTGAAAATAATAAAAAAAATGCATATGATCAAATTTGGCGAGTTGACCAACGTTTTTGGCGAGTTGACCAAAATTTGGCGAGTTGGTTTTTCGGCGATTGGAATTTGGAAATTGGCGAGTTGTTTTTTTTTGGCGAGTTGGTTATTTGGCGAGTTAACTATAACCCAAATGAACGTATTGTTCCTAAAAATTTGATTGGTTTACTCATTTATTTTACATGAACTTTGATTCCAATAATATTGAAGACGAAGGATTTCCTTATTGTTATTGTTGAATAATATGAAGAAACATATAAGACAATTTTGGTTGTAAAATTTTCTCAACCTCAGCCCTTTACTCGGTTGAAACGTTAAGGATAAGTCATATTCACATTGACAAAATCTTACAATACAAATGTGTGTGCATAGAAAAAAATATGAAAAATGATTTAATGAGTCATCAAATTTTTTTCAACATTTTAATGCCATTTGTTGTTAATATAGCATTGGTCATTATGCAAACTTGTGTTAAAACTTGTGGAAGGTTTGGCAGCCGGTTTGAAGTAAGATTTATATTTTTCAATCACAAAAATAAATTGTTTATCAAAGTGTTTCTCTGATAACAAAACCTTCGGACAAGTGAACCTTCGGACAAGTGGACCTTCGGACATGTGAACCTTCGGACAAGTGAACCTTCCGACATGTGGACCTTCGGACATGTGAACAGTCACCGATAAATCCCTAGGATCTAACATGTTTGAAATGAATCTTGGGGCATGACGGGATTCGAACTCACGTCCATCTGTTTCATGTTTGCTTGACTAGCTAGCGTTTATACCAACTACGCCACCGTGCCCCGTGAATTTGAATCAAATGAATTAAAATACAATTCATTTTTCCAGGGGACGTAGACGAATGTACACCGAACCTGTGTTTAAATGGTGCGACCTGCTACGATGGGTATCAGACTCACTTTTGCGATTGCACTGAAGGGTTTTCTGGCACAAGATGTGAAAGAGGTAAGAACTCATATGTATGAATTATAATATAAATTCTAGCCAATGAGGCATATGTTTTTTTACCTTGTCCAAAAGAATACAATGGTAACGGATTGTCAGATCGGAAGGTCAAATATAAACAAAAAGCTCATCATGAACTGTATCTTAGCAAAGAAAGGAAAAGAGGTTTGAACTTAAAATGAATAGCATTCACTTGTACAAGATGTAAATCGGTATAAGTAGTGATGAAAAGACAGTACCGCATAAAATGATCTTGCACATAGCTTAAATAGGGCGACATGCTACGATGGATATCACACTCACTTCTGTGATTGCGCTGAAGGGTTTCCGGTACAAGTTGTCAAATAGGTAAGACGAACAGAAATTTTAGAAATAACAGGAAATTAAAAATAGAAACTTAAGCCAACAGATCCATATCGAAATGGTCTTTGGGTATTTCTAGAAGTGAATGATTCTCTGGTACAAGATGTCGGATCGGTAAGAGTAGTGAAGAAAAGACAGTTCTACACTAAACGGTCTTGCATTTAGCTTAAATGGAGTGCTTAAATGGCCGCTCTGCATAAACTGGTCTTGCATTAAGCTTAAGCGCTACGTTGGACCCATACACATTTTATTGATTTCGCTGAAACATGCTTATGTACCAGATCTGAAATCGGTGATGAAAAAAAAATCGGTGTTAAAAATATAGATCAGCAGTTGTTAGATAAGTACGAGTAGTTATGCTCTAAAATGTATTGCATATAAGTGGTCATCTATATAGCAAAACAGGGATTAGAGATAGTAGATTTCAGAAAAAAAACAGGGATGACAGCTAACTGAAGTCAGGAATACTCTTTAGGTAAAAGTAATGTGTGATTTTTGTCGTCAAATAATTTACACAAAATACATACATATGTAATCATACATTGTAGGGCTTGTCAAAATGATCCAGAATACATTGGTTATTACAACTGTGCGGTGACTAGAGAGTAATGATGGGATTAAACCATCCACATATTACTATTACAATATTCTCACTTATAATCTTGGCGTCAAATATATAGTATTCATATATTTCAGAGGCGTGCCTCAATGACCCAGAAAACTCTGGGGACCTAAAATAAATATATACCGTATATAATATATTCATAGGCAATGGATGGGATTTTAAACATCCATATGATAAAGTAAGATAATGTGTAACTTTTTATTATATATATATATTGTTATACATTACAGGGCCGCGTCTTTATGATTCAGAATACACTGGGGACCTCAACTTTGCAGTTTGGGCTAAACCACGTGTCATTTGGACCAATAATGGGATTTAAACTTCAGCATAGACGGCACACAATAAATCTAATATATTCTCCTTTTTCATATTAATTGCAGGGCCGTGCCTCAATGACCCAGAATACACTGGGGATCTCAACTTTGCAGTTTGGGGTGCACCGTGTGTCCCATGGGACATCATGCGGCCTATTATACCGAGTCTCGACGACCTGAGCATATTTCCAGACAATTCCTGGACCGAGCTCAGTAACAAATGCAGGTGGGTTGTGATATATAAGGCTTTCCCTGCAAACACTGTATCCATATGAGCTTGCTTGAGACTCACACTAATCTTAGTGTGTGAGTCTCGCAGTGTGAGACTAATTGTGAGGTCATTACATCTCACCATATCCTCACATGAGACCTCACATCAGACCTCGCATGTTTTCGTTTGTCAATAATTCATCAATGTTTCTTGATTTTCGGATTGTGCTTTATCAGATATGTGTCTAAATTGTATCTTATGAATTATATTTTTGAGTTGAGTCTTTGTCTTTTTATGGCTACCATTTGTGGCATTGTGTCCGGGACTTTTACCAGGGTTTTTGTTCCATGGTATCCGGTCAAAAATACCATGGTAGAAACCGGATAGTATGTCATTGATTTTGGCAACAAATGATATAAAGTCTCTTGTCAATAGAGATATCAATAACACATTTGTTATCTCAAACCAAATGGACAAACTACTGTTATTTATTTAAGATGTTAATATGAATAGAATTAAAAAACATTAATGTTTTCAAATTTAATTTATCACTTGTAAATTCATTCTCTAAACTCGTGTTGAAATATATGTAGTATCCACCTTAATTGCGCCTACAAAGTTTCCCGATTTGAAATCGGAAATTTGTAGGCACATATGTCAATGTCAGAAAATTTATATGCAGGAAGTGTTTTGACGCTATTGATTGAGCCGGATTTTATATGTATCAATTGAGTTCGTTTCCAATTTATATATATATTTCAGAAATCCCAATACTCTGAGCCCGAGACCATTCTGCTTCACAGTGAATGTCGAACAAAACGGGTTCAATCAGAGATTATGTGACGTGCACATGTGCGACTGTAAGTAGTCTCTAACAAATCGTACAACATAAAATATAGTTTCAATAAAGAAACAGTATTTTTGTAAAGGAGCATGATTAATTGTTAATCGGAGGAATCTTATCCTTTATTCTTCTGGATCACTTTGTACTCGGAAAAAGGTTCGATTGCAGGCATGTGTTCAAAAGAACATTGACTCCGAAAATAGTTGTCGAAGATTTGTTTATTTCGGGAAGCCAACTACAATCGAATGTGTCCCCGGGACAAGACGTGGTTTTCAGCGGACGCACTACCTTGGACCAATAAGTTTTCCGGGCGTCCTTAATTTGTCGCATACTCACGACTTCGCTTTAGAGTTGGCCTAAGAATGGGGTTTTCGGACGCCAATACGTAAAATAACGTACAGATAACTTGTTCATGTACTTAAAGAAGGGTGTCGTTTCAATGTCACTTCCGAAAGCGACATACCAAGGAAGACCCTTGTCGAGTTCGATGCTTCGAGAATAATCCAGGGTTCAATAAGCCAATGTGTACTTTTCGATATTATTGTGAATGCAATTTCTGCAGATATATAAAGCCAGGCTGAGTAATTTGAACATACATATAAGTGTCCTCGAGCTATTATTTATATATTACTCTGGTCACTCTGAAGTGCCTATCATAACATTGAATTCATGGATTTACATAATCAGAAAAAACATTGTATAATATCACTCTGCATAATTTCAGTATAAACTCAGCATTTATTTTATAGATTCTCATCATCATTGTGAGGCGGGTGGCCAGTCAGGTACGGAATACGATATGGATACGATAGATCTATTTGTTTTCTATTTTTATGTAAACGGTAGAATATTCCAAGTCAGTTTAAATTCATTAGATTGTGGTGGTGAATCAATAGTATTTCGTATAATATATTATTTACTATAAGTAAACTTTCAATTGTTATGGTTGAGACGTTATGCATGTGAACTCAGTAACATTACCAATTACTTAAAATTACTGCCAATTTCTATTTAACTTATTTAACACATGAGGTCTCAAAAATTAGATGAATTGATCACGGTGCACCGTCACGCGATCGAATCCACGAGCTGTTCCCCCAAAAAAGGTGTTTCCCACCAAATTCCAGCTAGCTTGAAAATGTTAAGAAACTACTTTCTAGTTTGTCAATTTGACCAGTTTGGGTAACGTTTTTTTATGATTTCTCGATTGTCGCAATCGGTCCTGGGAATTATTATCTAGAAATTGATTAGACTTGCTTGCAATTGTCTAATTAACGGTTATTTCCGAGATATGACAGAAAATTTGGTTATATTCAACATTTCATTTTTCGCAAAATGGTGTTCTTTTTCAATTCCAAGCTGGTCAGAAAAGAAGAAACAGCCCAGCTGGCTTGGAAAAAAGTGAACACCTTGTTGAAAAATTGGATAGTTGAAAAACTATTGTCTTGCTGTTGTTCATAATTAATTGAAATTTTGTTTTAAGGCGATTTTACACTTCTTGGAAAATATATCGTGGGGTACCCTTCGATTCTGTACAGAGTCTTATTTTTCATTCAGATTGCCTTCCAAGGCACGGCGTATACGGCGGTACCTTAAGTACAACATGTTCAGGACAAGTATGTGAAAGTTGGTCAACAATGACCCAAATATTTGATGACGGATCGAAGGACGAGATACTCAATCTTGCCAATTTCCCTGATGCCTCGTTTGAAGACATGGCGAATTACTGCAGGTAAAGGCGCGTTCACGCAAACAAAAAGTCGGAAAATTAAAGCTCTAAATCAAAAAGCTTGAAAACCACTTTTGTATAAAACCATGGCAATTTACCCCTTCTTTTCAGGCAAAAAAAAAATACGGATTTTGTTTTGCATCATTTTAGAGCGTTATTTTTGTTTTCGTGAACGCGGCTATTTTTGCTCAGGTGTAACCGACTCGACACAACTCGCTTAAAACTGTTTCATTTTGTTAGTTTTCTTTTCTATAACTTGCAACCAAACATATTTATTGAGATTTAAATAGAGCAGCCTCGTTGAAGCATTTATATTTTTTTTCGAAAAAAAAAAAAACAACTAATTTGGTAATGCATATAACTCATAACAAACTGAGATTGTAATCTATAGATGCATTTACTAATAAATACAACTTGAATTAAAATTGCGATTTTTGTCGAAATAAACTATTTCGTTCTTCGCAGAAACCCGGGGCTAGGAACTCCATTTTGTTATGTGAATAATGGAACAGATTATATAGAAGCCTACTGCAATGTGGCTCAATGCGAAGGTATATTATAGAACCTCATATAATATAGATATATAAATGTCTATATCAAATGTCCATGTTTAAAATGGATCTATAGTTAGATGATACACCTACCATTTCAAAAAATAAAAGTTTAAACTTGGCATCTGAACTTACCCATCCCCGTTTCCGGCGTATGAAACCATCGTAATTCCTTCTATGAGACTAGCCCTAGCGCATAAAAGGAAAAGGAAATGCGCTCTAAGGCTATGGCTCTAATAAAGTTATTCATCCTGATTTAACCTATTCGAATTTGACTTTTGACCCTATATTTTAGAGGACGTGAATGAATGCGAGCCCAACATGTGTTTAAACGGTGCCACGTGCCAAGATGGACATCACTCGTTTGAATGTCTATGTTCTGAGGGATTTACAGGGGACAGGTGTGAATTCGGTAAGTCAAAATGATAAACGTTGAATATAGGAGCAATCCGTGTTTACTAACAATGGCCAGATTCCCGCGCATGCGCAGTGCGCTGGGTGGCAGAAAGACCCAAAACAGAGCGGTATCCATAAGCAACAACAGTGATCTCTCCCAACTTTAAAGTCAATGTTATGTGTTAAAATAGCCTAAATATGACAGAAAATAAGATATCTATCAAATAAGACACTTAATAAATACTAATGCATTATTTTAAAATTATACTATATTTAGATGATGGAGATAAGGACCTTTCAATTTAACAATATTATCGTTGATATAAAACGATATATTTGTCCAGAACGCTTAAAATATATTATGAATATATGAATTGATAACTAATGAACTGCAATTAATTGAATCGGTTATCTTTGAAGACTTTGAAAAGTAATTAAGCGCACATATGTTTAATTTAAGCGATTTAATAACCTTAACAATTTCATGAATCATATATCTATATGGGGGTTATAATGAGCTGGATTTTTGCTTCAGTTTCATTCTTAAACTTTTTTTTTCTTCATAAGGATTAAGTAAGTGACATATAAGAGCAAGGATTTGAATATTGTTTGATAATTGTTCGATCAAAATCGACTGTCCACGGAAGATTTGTTTCAGTTATATATTTTATTACGTACACATCGGCATACTCACATTATCCTATCCGCATTCAAAACAATGTTCTTTTGGTTCATATCCTTAATTCATTAATGCAATATAAATCCATACTAATTTTGTGTTATCTTACGATAGATAAATGAATATCCTAATATTTGGATCTGAATCAAACACTGAATGAAACTTCACAGAAAATAAATACCGGTACATGTACACGTATATTTAGTCTTGATCTTTAGTTAAGCGCCTTTTTTTTTCATTTTAACATTCAAATGGAAAGATAAAACAGGCGCTCAAACATGTGAAACGAATATAAATTAAAGCATCTGGAAATATAGTATGATATCTCACGGCCAAACTAAGCTGGATAGTGAGGACTGGCGATAAGATGCTGTTCATTTTGCACGAAAAACTATGGGAAGAAGGCATTATATAGCTAATCTTATTCCGGGTTAACCAGCTTATAAATTATCAATTTCATTTGAAACATGGCTTATCCTTACAAAGATGGGTTCGAATGGGGATTATCTTAATTGAAAATGTTCTACATTTGCTGGAATACGATAGAAATTTATTCCCGAACCTTTTTGAATCTATTTGTCCATCCGATAACACAACAATTATAGACCATTTTTGCACAATTTATTATAATATTTGTTCCAGAAACATATAGTTATTAAGACAAGAGTGTGAAGTTCAGGCAAAACAAATTAATGTGATAAGATTCATTTTATGACGACGAAAAAGAACGTTTCGACACTGGATAGCTGACACCGGAGATAAGATATTCTTTTCTTGACAGATAATGTCATATAAACCCATCTTTTATCTGAGTATGACTTTGCAACATGCCGTTTATGTCATGATAAGAAGTTTGGTTTGTAAAAAAAAGAGAACAAGCACGCTTAAACTATGCTAAAACGCAAAAAAGTTTGTGAAAAATGCATGTATCTATACACAACTTGTGTGTTTACATGCCTTTCTGCCACCCAGTGCATTTTGGCCCTTTAAATGCTGTCATGTGACGTCACGCGGATTGTAGCTATTGAATATAAAACTTAATATCCGGACATTTTTTGCCGGGTTAACCCTCAATGTCTGTCAAAAAGCCATGGAAATAACGCAATTCATTGACGACACACAAAGATCATCAAGTACCACGGTCGAATTCCAACTAAATGTTGCTTCTTCAAAACAAGTGTGACGATGAACTATTTCAAAATGAAAAACATATCTATACGGCCAATGTTCTTATCAATTGTGGTAATAGCTAAGAAATGGGTTACATTATACATTATTTTAAAAATAATATATCATTTTGTCTAAAATGATTGTCAAACCATAAACTACTGCTGTTTGACCTACAATTTCATTAAAGTTTAAATGTGTTATCTTAACTCTTTACCTGAGAATCAAACGGTTAAATGCATCTTATTTTTAACGAAATATGTTTTAGAGTGTGTATTGTGAAACTTGAATCACAATATTATTGTTAGGCGGTATAATATGTAATATATCCTATCAGGCCCTGACAGCTGTGTTCGGTCGCCATCAGATGCTGTCCTATATGATGGAGATATTAACGTCGCTGGAATCTACAACTGTTTACCATGGAGTCTAGTTTTCGATGCGGATCAGCTAGACTATTTTCCTGATTCAACATTTGAAGGGTTGGCAAACAAGTGCAGGTGAGATGTGGGTTTGGTAAAATTGATATATATCTGCATGTATATGTATATTAATATTGTACACAAACACCGCTTAACTCAATTTGTGCACAATAATACTTTCGAGATTAAATATATGTCGTTTTATATATATATATATCAATCAATAGTCATGATCGCATTTATTTACTAGTATTATTTAAGTATATACAATGTAGCATGGATCCTTAATAATGAGACACTTTGCAAATCATTTTGACAAAACACATTAAGTCAACTTAACAGTGTTGCAAGTCTTTCAATTCCTTCATCACATTTTAACAAAACTATTATAGAAATCCATATTTTTGGTCGGAACCCAGTTGCCTTCGCCTGACGCCCGACTTGTATCTGGTCGCTGAGCCATGTGTCATACCGACATGTGAAGGTGATATAATCAATGTGAATATAATTTGTTTTTAAAATGTAACTTGCAAGTATCAGGAAAGCTAAATAAAGGTGTGTATCCAGGCGCGGATCCAGAAAATATTTAACCTGGGGGCGCAATTGTATAATTTATCAGGCTGAACCGGGGGTCGCAAATTCATTTTTTTGTGTAACATATAAGGGCGAACAGACGGACGGACAGACGGACAGTGATTTATATGGTAAATCCGCGCCTTGTATCAGATTGAATATGCGTTTGCGGCATATATCATGTTGACCAATGAACGTAACTAAATTGCCTGACCACTATGACGTTTTTTTCTTGACTTTCCTCTAAAACATCTTAAAAGCGACTTAATTCATTTGTATATTGTGCAGGTGTTTGCACGAGTGATTCGGAGTGTGGTCATGGAGAATGCAATGAGGACGAATTTCAGTGTGAATGTGATATTGGGTACGAAGGAAATTACTGTGATGAGGGTAACTTCTTAATTATCTTCATTAGCCCCCCCTCCCTCTCGCCAGCTCTCTCTTTATCTCTCTCTCTACCCTTTTCTCTCTATCAATACTTTCAAACAGGATCCACTGCTGAATGTTAAACTTTTTAAGTAACCTTCTATGTTTCTAAGGAACATATAATAGTCTTCCAAAGCCATTTTCTAGCTTGAATAGATTTGGATATATTTCATATATTGATCTATATAAAAAGTTCTTTTCGTTGGCAGATGTAATAATCCATTCGTATGCCACACTGTTTTCAGTGGGATCATTTGGCGAAGAAGTATATACGCCACTGTTGAAATCAATGCATTGAAGTTATTGGCATCTCGAGAACAAAATAAGCCTTGGGACATATTCGATAACTAACACTTTCTCGCGGACATGAAGAAAATCTCTCGGCTCCGTCTCGCGATATTTGTCATGTCCACTCGAAAGTGTTAGTTATCCTATATTCGATTTATTTAACAATTCATCATTAATTTGTTTTCTAGAGGCAGATGTATGCCTCCCGAACCCATGTGAAAACCAAGGCACGTGTATCCGAGGAGACAACGAGTTTGCATGTACATGTGCTCAAGGTTTCGTTGGACGACGTTGTACTATAGGTAAGCATATAGAATTCTAGATATAAACTATAATACCTCTCTAGGAATAGGCTCATTTTGTTTTTTAATCTAGATTCAATGACCGTTTTTCAAAGAGACTGCTTGTATATATTTATTTAAACTATTTCGCAAAGTAAATGGAGTTTAATCATCATTTTTGGTTTGCAAAATGCAAGGCATCAGTGTAGATTCTAGAGATCAAACCTTCCAAATCATTTGTACTTATCCTATACACAAAAAAAAACTAATTGTCTACCGATTCTAAACGGAATTTTGCATAAACTCTACCCCTGTCTCTATGCTCGTGCGACATGGATCACAAAACGCATGATATTGAGTAGACTCTACCTAGCAGAGCGCCTATCTTTTTTGTTTTAGACTTAAACGAGTGCGATTCGGAACCATGTCAAAACCAAGGGACGTGCATCGATGGTGCAGATCAGTTCACGTGCGAATGTGCCGATAGCTTTACGGGAACTATGTGCGAGGAAGGTGAGAACTCAGTTACATTCTTAATGAATCTCAATGATAATATTATTAATAAACGAATCACATGATTTTAAGGATAAATGATTAAAAATCGAATCGCGTTGTCGCGCAACTTGTTTTCACGAGGTCTCCAGTCACATGTAACCTTTCATGGCTAACGCATACACTTAAACGATAACTAAATTAATATCAAACGCTCATCGCATAAACCTAGCACACAAAAAACGATTAGATAAAAACGGATGGCAGATAAATGCCAAGCACCCAGGAAAAAATGACTTCCGAGCCGCGCCAATTCCTTGGCAAGGCAGACCAGGGAAACTTATCAGCCCATTCCAAATCTATAAATAGCGGTTATTTAGGGCCTTGAATACCGGTTAATTTATACATTAATGAATTGATTTTTTTAAATACATAACTTGAAAAAAACCGTTCCATCAACTCTGAAATTCGAGAAGCAATAGTTCATACCAATTTGTCAATTTTATTCAGACCAACAAAAAGAGAACATAGTGATTCGGATCTATAAATTGTAGATTCCGTTTCATTAAAATTGGATCAGATCAAATTTAAAAGAAAAAAGGTAAATTTAAAAAAATAATAAAATCAAATCGTATGGAATTTTCACGCCAAAAGAATTCAATGCATGTGCTTCGGATACATTAATTTTAAATTATGTTTCATTATAAAAATATAAAATTAAATGTATATTTTTCACGCAAACAAAAATCTATCAATTAAGTTTAGATCCATCTTTATGGATTTCATAAAATAACATGAAATCTAATGTGTTTTTATTGCAAACAGAACTCGATGATTGTGGTTAGGATTCAATAGTTTTGAAATATGTTAAATTTGAATAATATTAAATCGAATTTGTATGTTTTTTTTCACGCCAACAGAAATCAATGCATGTGCTTCGGATCCCTGTTCGAATGGTGGCCGATGTGAGAATCACGCTGTGGGCTATTTATGCGAATGCGACTATCCGTTCCGAGGAACGCATTGTGAAGAAGGTGAGTACGGTTCAAACCACCTCTAACCTATCATCTCAAACGGCTAAACGATGCAAAGCAAACATGTATACGAATCAACTATTAGGACGCGTTGACGAAACTATTCAAACGGACAATTCAAAATTTCTTATTGGCTGAACGACGCAATTTTTATATCTAATGTTTTCTTTTCGATAGAATTTGACTGCTTCCCTCTCGGTGCCCCACTCCATCTTTACCTTGAGACATACAGCGGATAGTCTATTCTGTGAACGATGGTTGAATCATATTGATTCCATTACAGTAAACGCGCTTTATAACTTTGCTACTCCACGCCTGCACGCTTAACACTCCATGCCAGCACACTTATTACTTCACGCTTAAATTCATTTTGGCCACGCTCGCACGCCCGCACGCCCGCACGCCCACACGCTTATGTGTTTGTGTGTGTATAAAGGATGCAAGGCATAACCATTCATTATTCTGCTATATACGTCGTACATCGATTATCACTTGAGCAGCTACTAAATCAATACTTTTACCACATATTTAATTCCTATATAAAGATTAAATTGATTTCCAATCATTTTGTTATCAAATGTCAAAGTATCATTTAATGTATGCATATTCATTAAATAGAATTGTACATTAAATTACCCCTTAATATAATTATAAGAAACAAAGGATAAATGTACATTAAATTACCCATTATTTATTAAAGGAATTGAAAAAATAAATGTTAAAATACTTTCACTAAATTGTTTACTCTAGTAAATGAATAATTTATTTTGTGTAAATAATAAATAGTTAATGCGTTATATTCTAATAATAATGGCAGCAACCCTAATACTGAATAACACTGTTAAATCGGTCTTTCCATCATAAGTTTAATCTGCTAATGGAATTGAAAATGAAAATCTGTACGTGAAAACTAATATTGAATTGTTTTTAAACTTAAAGCAATATTTAAAGTCTTAATGATGAGGTACATTGTGCCGGCCAAATAGCTAGCTGTCAAGAAAAATGTTGTTTAATTATTAAGAATTTATTCTTTATATACGTGTTATACATTTATTGATCAAAATATAATATAGACATTCGACATGATCATGTTTGTTTATCAACGCCTGCACGCTAACACGCCCGCACGCATGCACGCCCGCACGCCCGCACGCTCAAATCACTCCACGCTTAAATCGAAATTTGTCCACGCTAAAATATTATCGTCCGCACGCCCGCGCGATGCAAAGTTATTAAGCGCCTTTAGTGTATTTTCAGTGTATTCTATATGTGTTCTTGTCGTTTTATTTAAGGTAGAATTCGACTGTTTTCCTCTCGGTGCCCAAGTCAATAAATACCAAGGCACTTTGACACAGGCAACCGGCGGTCTACCCTGTATATGATTGATAAATCATATTAATTTCATTCTAAACGATCAAGAAACCTTTTTTTCCAGAGTATGACTGTTTCCCTGTCGGTGCCCCACTCCATCTCTACCAAGGCACCTTAACGCAAACAGCGGGAGGTCTTCTCTGTGAGCGTTGGATGGACCACGTTGAGTTCATTATGAATGATGGCGTGTTCAACCTGCTTGATTTGGCTATTGATATCAACCGATTCCCCGATGAAACACTGGAAAACGCGGCTAATTATTGCAGGTAATAGTGTGAGGCCTTCGAATAAAAAATATCGAGTAAATTGAGAACATCCTATGAGCACCTTAATAAATGTGTCTTTTGTTGAAATTGATCTGATTCAAACGCGGTGAAGAACCTATGCGTGTTTAAGGCGTGCTTTTATATTCCCGAAGTTATTTTCTATATTTACCTAATAGGAAACTTAAATAAGCTTGTTGTGTATTCACGTAGCATCATATTACTTGATGAATAGATATTTTTGTGATAATAAATTCATAAGATATAATTGCTCTTGTTCTTTTCTGTTTGCAGAAACCCGATCGCTCTCAATTTTCCTACATGTTTGGCATTTGAGGACGGTGTATTGAGTATATTAAGTTGTTCAGAAACAGAGTTCTTCTGTGAAGGTACGGAAATCAGTGCTAACAACTTTTAAGAAAGTAGGTTTTTGTGTAAAAAAGCGCATTTTAATTTTTGGATTCACTTTAATTTGAACGAAAATAAAAACAGATAAAGAGGAGATCAATCAATGCGTTATTCATTATGCAATGAACTCCCCTAAAACGCGACCAGTTTTAAACCATTTTTCACAGAAATAGCACAACAAGTATATGTGCTTACACCAAAACAAAAGTTATGGCCATCTTTAAAAAAAAGGCCTTAATTTATATTTTTCTGTATACAAAATATACTTGTTTTGGTATTTCTATGAAGAATAAAACGTGGTTAAAAAACAGTCGCGTTTTAGGGTGGTGCATTTATTGGTCGAGAGGTCTACGTTAAAAATGTCACCAGAATAAGCTGGTTGAACTTGGTTTTCCAATCCCGTACTCGGCGCCTTTTTTAACTCTCGCACTGTAGGTTACTTCACGCAGTGTAACAGGATGGCTTATTCACAAAGATAAAACAGGTCTTGCAACTTGTTCATACATAAACTCGATCTTATTTCATCAAACGTCTTTTTAATATATTTTTCAAACACAATATTTGGAAACACTTTCTTCTTTATTCTAGATGACGTGAATGACTGTGTTCCGGGTGCTTGCCTCAACGAAGGAAGTTAAGAGGAAGGACTCATTTTTCACATATATTAATACATCATATATAAGAAATAAATAACAAAATCTAGATATATCACATATTAATAAAACATATTGTTCTTCCTTTTTGTTCAGACGACGTAAACGATTGTGTTCCGGGTGCATGTCACAACGAAGGAAACTGTTTGGATGGAGTCAATAGTTTCACTTGTAGTTGTGACACCGAAGCAGGCTTTTCGGGGGATCGTTGCGAAATCAGTAAAAGCATTTTACAAGAATTTTCTCGCATTTTGTTTTTAAATCATTTATAATAACGCACAGTATCATCCGAACACTATCACTGTTTATATTTACCCCTATTTATTGGGATGCGTAAAATTATGTATAATCCATGTACTCGCCCTTCTGACTTTGAAATTTGATAGATCCCTATCCCTTTCCTCGAAATCCACATATTTTATATGTGATTTCTATGGCATGATCTATCGCGATTTACAATTTATAAACGGGGACAAGACGGATATTACAAACAAGTAATGTTAGTTTTTTTTTTAACTAGCTGTATATCATAGAGTGATGTTATACGAATTCAAATTTAGAAATATTAATCAATATGATTTTATATTTACATCTACATGTATGTGGCAAATAATATCATATAATAACAACAAAAGCATGAGATAACTAGATTACTAGAATGTGTATTGTATATGTCATTACAGGTGACTGCCTTAGCCCAGCTTATACTTACAATGGTTACCAGAATGTTCCTTCCAATGGCAAATTGTGTATTTCCTGGCATCTTCTCCAAGGAGACCCATTCTTTTATAGTTTGGACATCTTTCCTGATAGGACTTGGGAGGGTGCAGCCAATAAGTGCAGGTATGTGCTCACCAAGTCTACACACAACCTCATCATGACCTCATGGTGCTCTCATATGAGCTAAATTTAGGTCACCATGAGCTCACGATAAGGTTTTATGTAGACTCGACAATGTATCGAGAGCACGCCACGAGGCGTCATTCAAAAAAAGGGTGTTACGATGCAAAATAATATTGAAAGTTTGAAATCAGAATTATCTGTTATTGCTGCGAAATTCAAAGAAGTTATTGCAAAACTAATAGTGCTGGATTCTCTTTTTTTTTCAATTTCGCAGTGGTTGCAGAAAATTCCGCAATCGACCGTACTAAATTACTAATATGTCCCCCAGTTTACCTTAAGAACTGCATGAAAAAAGACACATTTATTGTGATTGGCAAAAAATCTTAACTTAGAGTATATTTCAAAGTTATTAACAAGTTATCAGTTCTTTACGTTTAAGAATGAATTGGCTTCCGTGTTGCCAGGTCATCATGTAATTAAACCTTTTCACTCATTCCGAACATTCCCTCTTTTTCAGTTCACAAAGTTTACCAGCCAGAATCCTTTAATGACCTCTATATGTTTGATTCCCAGTGTAAAAGAACCGCTTGGTTAACACCAGTATTTATCTTTGACGATTTTTCATTTATCATTTCATATTCAAGTCTACATAATGTTCATATTTGTGTTTTAGAGACCCCGGCAATGTTGAAGGGGCCGTCTACTGTATATATTTTGATGATTTGAATAACCAACTCGAAATGGCAATGTGTGAAGTTCCAGAATGTACAGGTATGTTACTTTAGTCGATCGAAACAGAATTTAACCGTGCAGCATGGTGTTGAAATTGAAGTTTTGGAGAGAGAGGCAGTGAATGTTTTTAAAATGGTCATTTATTCTAGGATTGGCAAGTTTTCAAAGCTTGATTATCATGATGGACCTGATTCCATAGCATTGTTTAAGCATATAACATCGATCTATGATCATGTGACATTTAGCAATACATTTTGGCGAAATATGTAAGTCGATTTAGCGCATTGTTGCACGGAGCCCTTCAATTATTGAAAAGTTTAGATCATAAACAGGATTGTGTAACCCACATATATCTGACCCGATTCCTAAAAAAATGCAAGTGAAGGCCATCAATATTGATTTCAGAGTGTTTTTATTTATTTATTTTTTTAGGCCAAAAATAAGGGTGACTACAGTTGCCCTGAAAAATTCCAGGGAAACTATAGTTACCCTAACACAGTCAGGGTAACTATAGTAGCCC
>LQRL01170965.1:1835-48718 GCA_001703475.1 Hydroides elegans | reverse complement strand
TGAAGGCATTATTATTTATGACATCAGTGCATAGACCGGCGTCACATTCGCTGTAGCTCGCGGGACAAGCACTGCATGCTGAACCAGGGGTGAAATAGGGCGGTATATCGGTCCTATAATATATGGAAAGAAAACGATTATATATAATTTTCATATCAATATATACTCATTATGAAGGCATTATTATTTATGACATCAGTGCAGAGACCATCGTCACATTCGCTGTAGCTCGCGGGACAAGCACTGCATGCTGAACCAGGGGTGAAATAGGGCGGTATATCAGTACTATAATATATGAAAAGGGAAGAAAGCATTTACATATAATATTTATATAAATAAAAATTCATTATGACGTCATCATTATTTATGACATCAGTGCAGAGACCATTGTAGCATTCGGTGTAGCCAGCGGAGCCGCCTGTGAAATAGGGCGGCACATAGGAACTGTCAAACACAGAAGTACATGCACGGATTAAGAGGTGGCCCTTATACATGCATTTTGTTCAATGTTCCCGTTAGGCGCTTGCATTTCATACAATGGCGCTCCAGGTTATTGTTATTGGTGTTCGCGTTAAATATGCATCCATTATAAATAGTATAATTCAATGAGTGCTTAGATTATGTCATGATTTATTTCAATAATTTATTGAAAAGTGTATACAACGAAAATATCCCGTCGACTTGAACTTGGAGTGTTCGGACAAACCGCTCGATTAAAAGCTTAGCAATAATGGAGATAAAATTGCCACATTTTCAATATTTCATATTACATTAAACGCATTTTTACAACTTATTTCTTTTTAATGAAAGCATATTGGTACACAGGGCAGGCGCGGATCCAGAAAATATTGAACCTGGGAGCGCAACAGAATAACTTATCAGGCTTAACCGGGGGCGCAAATTTGTTTTTTGGTCTTACATGTAAGGACGAACAGGGGGGGGGGGGGCGTGCGCCGGGGGATTTATATGGTAAATCCGCGCCTGCAGGGAATATTTAAATTCGACTACTTACGTCTCCACAGATGTGATTTCACCGTAGTTGCAAACGAGGAAGAAATACTCGGTTCCATCATAGTCACAATACGAGTGACCGCATCCGATTTCTAAGACTTTGGCGGTAACCATCTGAAATGTAGTATACCATGAATTCAACCATGTCTTACATAAATATAAGTAGCACATTCTTTCATTTCAAATGGTTCGTTGACGCGTTTGCGTCTTCTCGTTTACGCCTTTTGGGCGTTTAGCCGTTAGGGCGTTTAGGCATTTTGTTATGTATTGCAATTTGAACATGTATCGCTTAGCCGTTTAGGCGTTTAGGTTTTTAGCCGATTATCCGTTCAGCCGTTTAACATTTTAGTCGTTTAATCTAGGAAGTTTCGTTTGCCTTCTAAAACGTTTCGTTTACGCATTGGATTTGTATTCTTTAGCAGTTTGAGTTGACTTTGGCTGTCACCATCTAAAGTGTATATGATGTATATAATATACAACCATAATAGTTGTACTGTAGTATAATTTCATGAGATATCTATTGTTTAATTAAGGTAACCTTGATAAATCACCATCAACAATGTAATGAAATATTAGCATGGTTTTTAAGTGTTGACGCTTGGTTTAGTATGTTGCATGTGGTTACATAGTTGTTGTGTTTCAACTTGATTAAAATAGTCCTGAAATTATATTCTAAAATCATAGCTTGCTCATGTATTGCAGCTTAGTTTCTGTCGATAAAGCTATTTCCTTACGTAATTACTGTTTACAGTTGACTCATCTCATTAATAAGCCTTCTCTTTATAAATTTTGCGCTCATTCAAATTTGTAATTAACATAGATTTTCGTACATGTACTAAAATAATGAAAAAGTATAATTTGACCATTAAACCGTGTATGACAACATTTTATCAACAAGAAATATTCCTTTAATTGTTGTACTTATTCGTCCAGTAATGACTTGCATGTATATTATTTTTTATATGAAACCGAGGCACGTTTCTCTCATGGCAAACATATGAACGATTAACGATAAACACATACACGATAAACATAAAAACGCAACCGACAAAATACTTAGGAGAACTAGAGACTGAATAGTGTCCTAATGTATGATCTTGTATGACCATTTGAATCAGAACATTTAAATTAGACGTTTATTACTTTCACGTTCATCTATTTTTTTTTTGCAGTCGTACATGGCAGACACAAAATATTCATGAAACCTAAAGCCGAATGCTAAATCTCACCAATATTTTAAGTTTTAAAGGGGTCTGGGCAATCCTTAATAAGTTTGTTTGTACTATCCTATTAAGGATTGCCCAGACCCCTTTAAAACTATTTTGGTGAGGTTTAGCATTTTCAGTACAGCTGCGACTTGCAAAATAGATTCGTATAAAATAACAGAAATCATCGATAAACGGAAAATCCAGTTTAAAAAAATGTTTAATATGATAGGGTTTCCTATTGTAGAGATGCTGTAAAAATGTGGTTAAAAAGGAATAAAAACTTAAAAAGTTATTAGCGAAAAACCTAGGGACACTTAATTTTTTAGATCGGCTTTTTTCTGTACCGTTGTATAGTGACCGCATTCTGCTATGGAACAGCTACTGGTCTCGTGGTTGTATCCAGCCACCTCGTCGTTGTACCACGCTTGAATGATGGATGTCCACTGAAATAAATTTAAATAAACGTCAAATGACATTTTCGTTATAGTAAAAACCCCGTTTGAGAACTAATAATGCCTTAAAACTCGAAAAATTTAATAAAATTCAGAGTTGAGAAAAAAAAGGCGTGTGATCCTTAGCGCGCGCGAAAAATTAGGAAGTGACGTCACAGTTCGTAGTGGTATGTGGCCCTGTGGGCCGTTTTGGCACCATGAGGTCAAAGTGGCCTCATGAAGCCATTATGGGATCATAAAATTTAAATTTTATTTAGGGTGTCACTCGAAGTGTTCTCGTTTCACAAGCGCGATACGATATTTATAGATATCGAAAGGCAGAATAGGGTTCAAGGATGTAAGTAAACTTCTCATCGTAAGATATTTCGTTTAGAATCGGCCAATCATTAAGTATAACACATAAGTTTAAAAAGTGATTTTACTAGAAACGTTCCGTCTCATTTACAATACACTATAATTTATTTCTAATATAGCGCAGGTAAGGAAATACATACATGCGCTTAACAGTTTAACGCTCAAACGTTTTACTTAAATAATATGGCTTGAGACTCGATTTAGATTTAGACATTTGCCTTATATATACTTTTGAGTTCGATCGGTAGCTCAAACTATTTCATAATGTTGCTTCTCAACCAGTTTATAAGTTATGAAGTGGTGTAATAAGGAAAACTCAATATAAAGCATTAAAAGTCAAGTAAGGTGTTACGCACTATTATTATAACGCATGCATATGCGTATTCCGAACTCCATCGTACAGATTCATATTTTGAATGACATCATAAAAAGAGTTACTCTTACGATAAGATAAAAAAAAACATGAAAATTGTAGCTTTGAATTATATCCACTTTGTTGACATCATACGCTTTATATACAAAGGGTCATGACCTACCGCTCTTTCGTAGCACCTCTCGCCCGAGTACATAGCTGCATTCTGATTGTAGTAGTTGTCTGCGGGCGGGAAGTCTCCGTGCGGGGTGCCCGCCCAATCGAATTCCGTCAAACAGGTGGTCGACCATTGCCGGGCGTATTGGGCAAATTCTTCGTTCCAAACCTTTGATTTTTAACAGAAAATGAAATAAGAATGATTTTTAAAAACCGAAAATTAAAGTAGAATATTTTTTCAACATTCACAAAATGAAGAATGACATACATGTATATGTGGTTAAGGACATCTATGCAATATCGAATAATGTCAGACATTTAGTCAAGCATTCAACTATGTGTGGGCATTTTTTTTGCAAATTCTTCGTTAGCTGCGGGCGGGAAGTCTCCATGCGGGATGCCCGCCCAGTCGAATTCCGTCAAACAGGTGGTCGACCATTGACGGGCGTATTGCGCGAATTCTTCGTTCCAAACCTACGATAAAATAAAAGAAATATAAAGATAAATTAGTTAAAGGGAAACAAACTCGTGGGTTATACATATTGAATGAAGCATATATGTATCTATGTAATACCTTAATATGTCAGACATATAATCAATCATTAAACTATGGGCGGGCGTCTGGGTAAATGTTTCGTATTTTGCGGGCGGGAAGTCTCCATGCGGGATGCCCGCCTAGTCGAATTCCGTCGAACACGTGGTCGACCATTGCCGGGCGTATTGGGAGAATTCTTCGTTCCAAACCTGATTAAAAGAGAAAATCAAAGACAGATTAGTTCAGTGTATATTTTTATTTGAAACTCGAAACGAAACTAGTTTTTTTAAACGCTTCCCCTGTAGTACATAGGAAAACGATTTTGTTATAGAAATAAAGCTCGCCAAAGCATCCAGCGTGATCAGGACTTATATATGTTTAATTGTCGAATTAAGACTGCAGTAATTACTTGCGGGCGTATTCCTCGTTCCAGACCTTTAAAATTGGAAACCAATTAGAAATCAATTTGGTAAATGTAATGATATTGATAATAACGAATTTTCATATTTTAAATGAAATCGAACAGTTGATTCATTAGATAAACAGATGCTAACATTATTAAGACCTAGCATAACGATAACCAAGCACCGAGGTAAGAGTCAATGGTAAAAACTAATGGTGTTGTTATGGTATGATCCAAAATAAACAGAAGAAAAATATGAAAAATAAATGAAAATAACATAGTTCATCGAAACAGTCAACCGCTACGTGCATTAAGCTAAATTAGAATAATAAATAATTGAAGTTGCTGACGATGTCATTATAATGGAAAAATAATATAAATATTTGTTATAGATTCATAAAACATTAGAATATTTATAAGAGACATAATAGTGAGAATATCAGCCTGATATTTTGTTAAGCTTTCATTGCAGTTGGGATTGGTTAAATCATTAAACTGAACTCAGTATTAAATTTTTATCCTAGAGCAATTGAACTCAGAATCACGACTATTGCAAATCATTTCTGGTTCACTAGTTGACTCGAATGGCTTTTTCTGACCTACAATTTGAAATCAAGCGCTGTTTGCATACTTTACGTTTTTTTTCAACATATTATACATGTGTTTCTTACATATTTTACTCAATAAAAGATAATGTTATTTTGTAAACAAAAATGACACTCCTTCAATCGAAATGCAAACCTGCATTAACTGCTATATCAATATTATCGTGCATGTCTTGATTTTGTTCTTCGGGCAAAATGTGAATTAGACTGTTATGACATGATATACATATTGTGTACACGTGTTTACATACTGTATGTAAATTGATCCAGTAAAGAGTGATTTTTTTTTTACTTTCTTGAAACACGTGAGATAGCTATCAAACTATTTGTAAACATGAATTTACATTTTGAAAAATACATATGAAGGCGTGAACACTTAAAAATAATGATAAAAAATAATTTAAAAAAATGGTTATATGTATGCCAATGTATATTATATAAAGGCTTGGCAACATTGTAATCTTTTTCGAGCCTGTATTCCTTATGGGAAACCCGAAACGCCACCTAAACGCTCTTTGCGTTTTGAACATAAGTCGCGTTCTTCGGTTTCCCATTAGGTATGTATCGGAAAACCTGGAGAAAAGCTCGAAAACGCTTCCAATGATGCCATGATCTAACATAAGCTGTGCTTTCAGTATATAAACACGAAATGCAATAAAATTTTTAAATGCAATCAGTGAAAACATGACAGTTTACTGTTATGAATTATTCAAAGTTCAATGTCCCACTGTCCGTAAATCGAGTTCATTGCTCAAGTATAAAGCAATTAGGTCATACATAATCATTAATGAAAAAAGATGGGAATCAAAGCTGGTCAAATGATTAAGGGCCTTGTATTAGTGCGTGGCCAAACGGGGAGCGTCGAGCGGTTGGGGTGGCCAGACGGGGAGCGTCAACGAGTGTTACTTTGGCTTAGAAATCGTATTTAATAAATAAAGTTAGGGCATTTCAAATGTCTTAGGTACATGATTTAATAGAATTACGAGGAGTGTGGAGTATTTTTAGGAAAATTACAGCAAATTAAGGTCTATAATCATTTGTTTATCGCGACACCAGTGCATTCTTTCACTCTATTTTAAACTTTTCTCAAATCCTCATTAGTTTGGAGCGTCACTGAAAAATTGGCTAAGTCCCACAAAGAACATATAAGACCAATACCACGACGCTCCCCGTCTGGCCACGCACTTATTCAGCATTTTTCAAGTTTCTTTTATTATTATTATCAACGCTCCTTAAATGTCCATTGCGTTTTAAAGCTATAGACACGTTTATCACTTTTCCATAAAGAAAACATTTGCGAACACAGCATGCCAGTTATAATTAGCTCGACAATTCCAATCTTCTCAGTGCCTTAGGGCCGGTTCACACTGGGAGCGACACGCGACAATATACTTATATGTTCTTTATAAAACTAGCGACAGAGCATCGCTCGTTTTATAAAGAACAAATAACTATATTGTCGCGTGTCGCTTCCCGTGTGAACAAGCCCTTAGGGTGTGGTCACATTTATCAAACTAACCTTCAATTTTAATAAAATTGTTTATTGTCGCCATGACTTTTGGTGGTTTGAAGCTGGGTTTGAAGGTGAGTTTGATCAATTCTCTTTTGCGCCCAAAACTCTTTTCTTTAGTGCGACCCTCATGTGTTGAACCAGAGAACATATATAACATCTCAATTATGCATTATATAAAGGCATGCCATGGGGTCTATTTAAAGGGCCGTTGTTTTAAAATTCAAAATATATTTCTTCAAGCAAGAAATATTAGTTCATTTCAGTTCGGGCAATTTATCTAGTTTTATCTGATATCTTATTTTAAAGATACATCGATCATAGGATCTTTTGAAGCCCGTATCTACTACTCCTCCACACACTTAATATGACAGGCCATTAAGTTCCTATTGCTTTTTTTTATGGAACTGTCTTCAAGCGAGTCATACAATTGTCTAAAACTGTAATAATCTTTATCCTTCCTTTATTTCAATAAATATCCATATTGTAACTTGATTCTAAAATATATATGCGCTTATCGGAGGAACCTTGCGCGCCAAATAAGGTCGCTTGACATTATCATGTCAATGTAACACGTGGCTCTAACCTCGTGACGCTAAAAACAATTCAACTTTTAAGATATTTCGAAACAATTTTTTAATGCTTCAGATCGAACCATTTGTCTAGTTTTATAACATATCTTGTTTCATAATGCATCGAACATTAGATCGGTAGGCACTGCACTCATTGTTGATCCACATATGTAAGATTAACCAGTGTTAACGAGTTTATTCAGCTTTTTAATGGAGCTGCCTTGTAGTTAAGCTTTGTTAAAAACTGTAATATTGTTTAAAACAATTATCAAGCTTTCGTTTGAATGAATATCAATATCTTAACATGAGACGCTTATCGGAAGAACCTTGTATGCCTAATAAGGTCATTTGACATTTTCTATGTCAATGTTACATGTGGATATGAACACGTGATATTAGAAACATCCACGTTTAAAATATCAAGTTTCATTAGACAAGTTTTAGTGATTTTGAAGACTATTTTGTCCTTTATTGATCCACATATGACATGTCAAAATGATTTTGTTACGGCTATGGATAACCAAAATAAAAGAGATGTGCCATATGAAAATTGTTTTTCTATTACATTGTTCTTAACCATTATCATTATTTATTTCAGTGAATATCTATATTGCAATTTGATGCTTAAATCCATAGACGCCTATTGGAGGAACCTTGCACGTCTATTACGGTCGTTTGACATTGTCCATATACGCAGCTCTTCACTTAATGAACGTGAACCAATTTCACGTTTTGAATATTGAATTTCATAGACTACATTTTCTTACATCTAAGGACGTTCGGTGCAAATGACGTGTCAAAGTGACAAAGTCATGGATTATCAATATGTTAATAATGTACCCGATTCCATATAATTGTTGATTAAAAACTTCGCTGCGACAAGCAAATCAATGTTATTTATCTAGAAATGTTAAATTTATTTTTATTTTATATGGCCGATTGCAGAACATTTTGTTCGAATCTGGCCACAGCATTATATTTATTTCAAAACAAAAATCTAAATACGCTTCCAAAACCAAGCAACTGAAAGTTGAATGTGTTATTATAGCACTCAAAGAGTGAAGAACTTATTATACCAATTGGCGAGTGCAAAGTATGTTTGGAAGTTTGAAATCAAAATCATTCACCAATTTGGCGAGAATGATTTTTTCCTTATTTCGAACTATGTACTTGAAAAGATCACAAGTTTTTTATTGTTGCAGCATTTTAATCAACAGTTTATTATATAAAAGACTTCATCATGCATTTATTTGAAACATTACAAAACTGCTGTTTATATCTTCGACTAGTTCGACTAGTAACTATATTTAGGCCTTGCCACATGGGAAGCTTCTTCGAACTTCTCCTTTAACGTTCGTGGTTTAAATGTATTCCTTCCCATTCGACAAACAACCTCCTCAGAACGTCCTGATCACGTAACTTAACGTCCCGTCGTCGGCGACGCAAATAGGACGTCGCTACAATGTAAAATATGCGACTTCCCATCATTGCCGTTAAATGACGTGTTAACGACGAATCTTAATGATGTGATGTATCAACATGTAGGGATAACATCGCCTTTTAGACGTTGTCGTGACGTTTTTTTAGAGTCGTTCTAATGACGTTTTTTTGGGTATTGTATCCTGGTTGGGACGCGATTGGAAGTTATTATGGCCCCATTAAAAGACCAACTAACGGATCAAATTAATTGTTTAATAGCATTGCGAATACCCCTCGAGGAAATTAAACGTTTGATTTTGGACTATTTTAATTCAATATATTGGCTTTCAGATAGGAATAGTCTGATTCAGTTGAATATCTATCTTTTTTTCCAAAAATGTATATGATATTTATATAAACTATATTTTAGATTTTGAAATAAAAATGAGCGAGCCAGTTAAATAACGCCAGAAAATACATTCATATATGACGCAATGCGAACCACTTTAGGACGTCGCCTTGAGGTCTTAGCGAACGTCTTTCACTTAACGTCTTCTCGGTGTCAGATATTGACGGGGAAGCGACATCTGAAAATCAAGTCCCTCAACATTACACCTGGGCTCAATACATGACCAAAAAAGGGCGGGAGTAAATGACGTCAAATGGACGTTAAAATGAGGAACCTTTGCCGAGTGGAATCCAAAAACAAAAAAAATCATTAAGTTCATTTTAAAAAATCATACCTTACAAACAGGTACATAACCAAAAACATAAAAAAACGGGCGTCGCATCCCATACTATTTGAGGGCTCACTTTATCTTCCCAATTGAAACCCCTTTAAAAAGACGTTTCTAATTCTTTGAAAACACGAGAAAACAATTTGAAGAATTACTTTCTATCAAGCGTTCCGATTGTATAATATGAACTAAAGCCACAATTTTAATTATCAGTTTTAAGCGTTTAATTGTGAAAAGGGTCAAGTGCTTATTTGAATTAATGAAAACTTAGCACAGTCCCATCTGCAAAACGACAAGCTAGCGATGTCGTGAGGGCGTTCGATTCTGGGCCCTTATGATTGTTTTTCGAGCGTCCTTTTATTGTCGCGGACGCAGAAACAACGTCTCGACGAAGACGATGCCACAACGTGAAAGAAGATACACAAAAAAAAACTGCATATGCTACCAAATTCTTTTTTTTCCCAGCGGAATGGGGGATCAACACGCCATTACCCAATACCCAACAATTAAACCATTCTATCAAAAGACGTTATTTTGAATCAGTTCAAGTTGTGTTCATTGACATGTACATTTAAAGACAAAGAAAAAAAAAACAGATTCTGTTGAGGTGTATTTTTTTTTGCAATATATCAAATCAAATTCAAAACACTTACCACTTTAAGCATATTCGCTGCATCTGGCTCCACCCTCCTCATTTCATTATGATAGTCCACAAGACGTTGCTGATCCGTTTCATCTAAAACGGGATTCTCCACAACTGTCAAAAGAGACGGGTCGGGCGATTGTCGCTTAAACCTACTGTTCATGTGTCCAAATGAATTGCCTTTTTGTAGGAATAGGTTATTTGAAGGCTCAGATTTACCAAAGTTGATGTGGTCACTTTGGTGTAGTGAAGATGTTGATTTTCCATGTGATTGCTGGATGTGAAACATCATCAAAAGCACACAAAGTGCTTCTTTTGTTGATGTGTGTATGCAGAACATTTTCGGATAATAAAGCTTTTGTTTTATTCAAATATTGTTTTCCAAATACTTTCACTTTATTACACGTTCTACCAACCGCATTAATTCGAGAAGCACCTGTTTGGTTTCAGTTTAAATGTAATGATAGCAAGATAACCATTTGTATTGAAATATTTAAGTTTCGACTATACGATTTTTATCTAATGGTGTTTTTAAGAAATTTAATTTTACTTTATATTTTTCATTCACGTCTGCTCAGCTATGATGCCTGACCGCAAATGACTTTTTGATTTTGAAATGATCACTTAATACTGCGCGTTTAAATATCTAAAAGTTAATAAAGGCACTTAAGCTTCAATTAAATCACCCGAAGACCGCTGACCGAATTGATAATCCCTTCATTAAGTCACGCCAATTTATCGGTATAATAAATAAGATAATTGCAACAACGCTAAATGAATAAATACAACCACTGGCTTTGATTTT
The DNA here is from genome assembly GCA_001703475.1 of Hydroides elegans. Taxonomy (NCBI): domain Eukaryota; kingdom Metazoa; phylum Annelida; class Polychaeta; order Sabellida; family Serpulidae; genus Hydroides; species Hydroides elegans. Next base: position 37,935 of record LQRL01170965.1, on the reverse strand, counting down.
AATCAGTGACATTTTCTCCGCTCTCCTCTCTCTTAATTATGACGTGACATATTTTCGCATTAACATTTGAACGGTTCCAAGAATTAAAGTGCTACCCCATTAAAGCACTTTTTCTCAGAAACATTTTGAAACGTCACACAGGCCAATTGATAACGTATACAAGCTTAAACCAAATGTTAAGCAATTATTCAACATGAAATTAGCATAAACAGCGTTATGTAAAATCGATAAAGGTTTTACCATAAGATGTATTTTTCTAATGAAAAAATATGAAAATAGCATTCTTTATAAGGCACAGAACCCCCAGTTTGCTCTGCATTGCCTACTGTTGGATTAAATTATTAAAAGGGAAAGTTACACAGTCTATTAGCGCTAAGCCACTCGAAATTAGACATGTTAATGGTTGTTGATATAAGCTATAATCAACTGTATAATCTGCATAGAATGCATTGGGAATTGCTGTTGTCATAAGTTATAAGTCAATGTAAGGCGAATATTTAACATGTTTATTGGGGTCGTAACATCTTGTGACATCTTGATCTTTAATTAGTATATCATGATTTACTGACTGGGGTTTTTAATTTTTTTTTCTAGATTTAGTTTTTCCACGACTTCTTTTAACGATACTTTTTTAAAGTGTTTGTTTTGCATTATTATTTTAATTTTTTGCAACCCAAGCTTGAATCTCGATTAAAAGACGACAAAGAATAACGATTTGAGAACTTTCACAGAACAATTGATTCAGGGCCAAATTACAACGTTTATTCAACGTCGATCGAGCCATGTACAACGTTTAAACAGCTTGATAAACCTAATTCGGGAAATATTTTGGATAGTAGTGACATTATGGATAATGTCAAACTGACCTAAGCATTCCTGACCCGGAGATTAATTTAGACAGAAACAATGAACGGATGCGTGAGAAAATCTAGAAAATGCATAATGATACGTAGATTATTAAAACATATTTTAGATTATTGAATACTATCAGGATTTCTTAGAGGTTCACTTTCTAAATGGAAATGTGTTTTTTTTTCTGAATCATCATTTTGAGGTCATCATTTTATTTTTTTTCAAAGGTTTTAGACGATCACGAAATAAGCAACACTTACCGGTTATCAATTCAAGTGTAGATACCAAATGCAATTATAATATTTAAAAAAAGGTTACCAATATACGTTTGATTCATATACCTGTCTATTTTTCGTGAGTGCAGCCCATTACTCATTGTTATTAATTTAGAACTGACATAAATTGGAAAATATCAGCAATATAATCTTATAATCTTGTATTTTGTTGTTTATGTGTAGGCGTTGACTAGCCAAGCCATATGTGATAAAATATCAATAATATAATTACAGTAAATATATGTGCAAACTATGACAAAAGTGTGTGCTAATTATGAGTAACTTAACCTTAAACGGAATTTTCTTCTGAATAAACTCATATTTTAATACAATGTTCTGGGAATGAAATTACTAATTTACAAGACAGGATAATAGACTTGCTGCTGTGTTTGGCATTGTCATTTACATAAACAAGACAACGGTATAATGGCTATACATATACAGTGGCGCGCACTCCTAACTTCTCGAGACAAACGCTAAACGTTAAACGCACAAACGCTAAACGCTAAACCCTTAAACGCTAAACGTTACACGCTAAACGCTAAACGTTAAACGCTAAATGCAAAATCATAGCCACTTAAGGTGTGAAGGGTATATAAGGGACATCATTATGAGTGCTTATCTTAATTTCTTATATGCCATTTCATCAAACGCTAAACGCTAAACGTTAAAAGCTAAACGCTAAACATTAAACGCTGAACGTTAAACGCTATATTCTGATCTTGCAAACCCTTAAACGTTAAACGCTAAACGCTAAACGTTAGAGAAATTGAGAAGTTAAGCCTGCACGCCACGGTACAAGTATTACATACCATATGTCATTGAATAATAAAACATTTGTTTTAATGCATTAAACATATAGTTTTGTTTTCATGCATGTATCCAGTAATATATGAACCAGAGACAATGTATAATGTATATGGGCGGACCATGGGTGCCAATTTAGTTTTTGATTAAACATATCAAATTGAACTGGAGGCGGGAGGAGGGGGTTGAGGGGTGGGGGTATGGGTCATTTGCTGGGGGAGGGCGGGGCATGGTAGCTCATTTTAACTACTTGACGTTTTCATGTATGTTTACTATGATTTTAGTTACACCTTTAAAGAGGCAAGTCCTACTTTCTTAAATTTTACAATGCAGTAAATAATCTTCAGTTTTTGAATAGGTTAGATATGACATCGTCACTTAATAACGACTTAATGTACTGATAATGCGTTGTTAACCTGACTTTTCCTTTCATTTCAAATGGAGTGAATACAAGTTGGTTTAAAGTTGCTCAATCGAGGATAAAACTGTTTTGACCCTCGGTCTGTACCAACAGTTTTTCTATTTCGTTCATTGACCCATAACTGGGATAGCTTTATCAATTGACCTGGTCATAACAATGCTTTCTGTTCGACTTTATAATTTGTAAACATAACGGATTTTTGTGCTATTGTCTCGTTTATTTGTAGATCTATATGTTTTTGGTTTTTATTCCCGGCTAGGAGCCTACTATTTCGTTCACTGGTCTACAACTACAATTGTTTTATCAATTAATCGGATAATAACAAGTCATTTTTTATCAATTAAACAAATCGTTTCAAATAGCCATTGTCTTGCTCATACATATTACGTCAATTCATACCGTTTTATATAGTTTTCCATAATTGTTCTTAATAGTTATACAAACAATATGTAAAGAGGTCATGGTCTATAACAACTGGGTGCAAACCTAAGTCCGTATTATCCGATATAACATATGGTACGTTCTGGGACCAGCCTTCCGGTTTTTGTCGTATCAGTCGATTTCTGTAGGTGTCTAATTATTGAAAATAAAACAATGATTGACCAATTATAATACATGCGTTTCAGATTTCTCAATAGTACGGTAACCAGAGGGTATGAATATATCAATATTACAATGTACATGTTTATAAAAACGTTTCAAAGGAATTTGAAAATAAGTCAACTATCAATAGTTACTTGTCCTTTATAAAGTATGTCCTACCATATGCCTGTTAAAATTTCCCTAACCGCAGCGACGCATTTTTGTAATGAAATTGTTTTCACCTATATATATGTATATTTAATATTAGCATGCGTAATGACCCCCATGCATTAATGTACTCACTCAATAAAGCACTGTGGCTAAGAGTACCCCACGAGCTGTTCCTCCAAAAAGAACTGTTCCCCACCAAATTCCAGCTGGCTTGGAAACTTTGAGAAAATTCATTCTAGCTTGGAGATTTTAACAGATTGAGGAACACCTTTTTATCTTTATAATATCATCATTGTAGTGATAAATATTACATTTATTATTTCAAAATTGATTAAACCTGTTTGCAACTGTATAATAAACTGTTATTTACAATATATGATAGGTAATTTAGTTATATTCATCATTTCAATTTACGCAAAAGGTTTTCCTTTTATGTTCCAAGCTGGCTAGAAATGGAGGAACAGCCCAGCTGGCTTGGAAAAAATGAACACCTTTTTGCACAATTTTAATTTCCAACAATTATGTTGTTGTTTTTCATACATGTAATGTTGTTGTAAGGTTATTTAACTACTTTTCAAAAAAGATGTGTCGTGGGGTGCCCTTCTGTTATGAACGGAGATAGGCATTGTGCCACCTGACCCATGATCCATCTCATATAACAAAATGAAAATTGTTGTTAATCATAAACAGCATTTCAGCTAGAAAATTGTATTACCAATCGCTGTATGATATTCTGTTCATGTGATGTCTTTGTTAGATTCTCTATTTTTTTCACAAAACACTTCAATTATATGTTAAATGATAGGAAATATGTATATAGATCCATTATTGCGTCAGAAGAATGCTAGAATCCTACAATGTCACACCGATGTGGTCTTTAACAAAAAATGTCATTTCCTTTGTCCTTTGTCATTTCCTTTGTCATTGATTGTTTATTGATTGCCAATGGTTGTCATAAAATGAAAATTCCGATACAGCACATTTTCCGTAAGGGGAGTGTCCATACCCATCTACAATTATTGATCTCTTGAATAATCCAGATGTTATTTGAAAGCTCCAGGTATGTGGTTGATGTTTAAGTTGAACAGGCTTTTAACTGATCAAACCTAGTGTTGCCGGGGGGGCAATAGTATCACTATGATACCATTGCCGGGGGCAAAAAATTTAGGGGGGGGCAATAATATCATGGTACAACTGTGACTGACTGCATATGCTTATGGTTAAAAACGGACAAAAAAGTATACAATTAATGTGGCTATAAGTCATCTGAATGCTCATATACACGAGCGGGCTTAAAGTATGCATATTAAAAAAGTTAATTATGCTCTCGTAATCAAGCGCTCTTAGATGTATTTGATTAAATGAAATTGAATGTTGAATAATTCGTGCGTGTATGACATTGTTGTTATGGTAATGTAGATCGAGGGTGTATGTTTAAAAACAAATAATCCAAACTATAACTTGATATTGTAAATCTTTTTTGTTTTGTTTGCATAGTGTTTGTGATTCAACGAGATCATTACATTCAGCTTTTAATTCTAAAAAAAAAATGAGCAGTAGTTAACATATATTGAAAATAAAGTAAAATGACAGTAATGTAAGCTTGAGTAATGTCCAAACACCTGTAACCAAAATGTTCACTTTCACATCGCATTTCTGTACGAACAGCGCTTCTCTCGTGTTAACGACTGCTACCTGCACTCGATCACATTTTATACTGACGATGTTATGTTGCATGGTGGGCATGCTGATATTTTTTGATTCCATGCACCAACAATCTTATGAGTGATTTAATTTTGTTCAAAAGCAAAATGAAAATGAAAACAAATGATATATGTAGTCTACAGCGTTTATGCCAACTGCGGAAAGCGCAATCAATTACATTCTGACATTCTGAGTTGAAACGCCTTAGACCATCTCGGGTCCGTATGGATTTGTTTTATCGCTCCCTTGTCAAGATGCCGCAGAAACGTTAAGTCATGGGGGTGGCATCAGGTGACTTGGGCCTCCACTCTTACGGTGAAACTTAATTTATATCGGAGTCGTCGTGCCTCTTCAGCATTCACATTAACGTATAGGGAGATGCACTGTCTTGGTAGAACGCCATGCTGCTTTCAAATTATCTCGGTACATTTTTTCTCCCAAAAAGCCCCAACACCTTTTCACATACACCTTCATGCCGATGAACACATAGCTACTTTTCCAGTGATCACTCACTTGTTTTATAGTTTTTGAATAAATAACATTTCAAAATTCCAAAGTGCACTTTTTGAATTAAATATACAGCAAAATGAAAATATGAGAATCTAAGTGTGAGATGATAGACTTGTGTGTACCCATTTAAAAGTGATGTTAATCATTTTTTATTTCTTAATTGTACACAAGGTCTAACTATGATATGAATAAAATGATGTTTTAGTCTTTCAAATTTAGTTGAAAACATCAATAGATGATATCACATATAGATACAAAACATTCTTAAAACAGTTATAATTAGCAAAATAGTTATTTATCATTTATGGATAGTTACCAATTTAAAGTATATTCTATTGTTCTTCTACAGTTCCTTGTAATTTTAAATGCCCAAGATACCAACCGATCAAAGAAAAGTGACTTCACAAAGGTATTTGATATAGTGGATTCAAAGAATAAGACGATGGTCTTCGAGATGGATTAGTGAATGAAAACTATTAGATTTATCCGATCGAATGTGTGTAAAGCCTTAGATGTTTAATAGATTGATTATAATACTTTTCGTATTTTTTTAATGATAACAACTTCGTATTATTATAAATTGACAACTTGTTTCAGGTAATTTAGATGCATATTTATAGATATATATATATATGTAGGAAAAAGGATTTTGTCGCAAATATTTCGAATATCTATGCAACATGCCATGTTTATCACGCGAGGAACGTTTGATCGCACTTGGGATAATCCAGACGAACCGTAGTTACAGCGAAGTTGCACGTCATTTTGGTTGCACTAGAAGGACCATTAGCAACTTAGTTGAGCGCAATGCAGAAACCGGATCCGTCGATGACAGACCTCGCCCGGGAAGGGAAAGAATAACAACTTCGGAGCAGGATCCATTTGCTACATCTTCGAAACCGCTTTAGGTCTGCCAGTCGCACTGCTTGCGAGACACCCGGAAGGAATAACCCACGGATCAGCAGTTCAACCGTTTGGAGCCATTTACGCCAGCGTGATCTATGGTGTCGAAGACAAGTTCATGGCAGTATCCTTACACCAATACGTTGGCGCAGAAGACTATTATCGACCCAACAACGCGTTAACTGGACTCAGAGGCGGTGGAATACAGTTTTATTCTCAGATGAGTACCGATTTTGTATTGACAGGCCTGACGGCCGCGGGCGCGTATGGCGTAGGAGGGGTGATCGATACGCGAACTGTTGCATTCGTGAACGCGCTGGGTGGGGCGGGCCCAGTGTTATGGTATGGGCCGACATATCATTTCACCCTCGTTGTGCTTGAAGGGAATTTAACGGCTCGGCGCTATATTTCGGATGTCCTAGAGGAGCACGTTATTCCGTTTATCGAGCAACATCCGAATCTTCGGATTTTTTTCAGCAAGATAATGCTCGAACGCACTCCGCCAATATCACTTCGGACTACCTCCGTGACCAAGGTGTATCAGTGTTGCCATGGCCTGCCTTCTCGCCAGATCTCAGACCCATAGAGAACCTATGGGACCAGCTTGGGCGCCGAGTTTGTGAAAGGAAAACCCATCTCGCACGAGGCAGGAATTGATTAACGAACTCGGGGTACAGTGGGATCGGATACCACAAATGAACGTTGATCATGAGTATGCGCCGAAGATGCCAGGAAAAGATCACAGCAAGAGGTGGTCACACACGGTATTAGAGACAGTATATTTCGTTTTTCAATCGTGTTTTGATTATGCTCGTAGACTCGGATATCGTTAAGGATACACTCTTTTTGTTTTGTTATTGATACAATAAAGATGCCGATGAAGGTAAATTTACTTCATTTGTTTTCTTTCATACGCACAATTTTAAGAAAATATAAAAATAATAAGGGGATACTTTTCATTGACGCTCCGTATATTTTGGATGGTTCGATCAAGCGTTCACATGTGCATTTGTGTTGAATTAATTTTATATCCCTAAATTAAGAGAAATAAATCCAACTTGGTTTTATTGCGTCGAGTCAATAGCTCAGACTAAAGGGCATTTATGACAATATAGGCCCTAATTTTATTTACAGATAACTATATAAATTGCAAATTTACTTATTTTTGTAATCGATATATCATTCTTGTTTTATCACGGTACATGAAAATGAATAAATATAAAAATAGTAGTAAAGTTTTTAAACTGGCTATAACACAACACAAACAGTTTAAAGGTATTTCTTTAAAGATTTAATTAAAACAACTGACGCATTTCGGGCTTGGTGCCCTTTTTCAAAGGTACAGTGTAAAACATTATTTATGCAAAAGTACTACAAAAAAGAGGCAAGATCTGGGTAATTGTACCGTCATATATATTGTTACCAAACGATTACAATTAAACATGTATCTCTGTGCACAATATTCAAGTGTTATCAATAACGATTCAGATGTATTTGTTACTTGCTTGAGGAGGTTAAACAGACTTTGATATTTTGAACGTTTATCTTATGTTTTAAGACCTTTTTGTAGCTAGGATGCCATCGTTTTGGAGCATACGAGTGTAAAGTTTGTATCCATCAGAGATGACGTCTTCTAAGTGTGTAAAAATGTTAAGTTCTATGTTTACTCTGAAAGTTTATTATTTTTTGCTGATTTTGATTCTTATTTTGATTGATTTGAAAAATAAAAATAATAAACATAATTCATACAATAATGTACCGTTTATCGATAATATCACTTTAAGCTATTAGATAGTTATTTTGTCATCAAATATTGGAAAACCAATGATTTTCAAGCGGATATTATGGGAAACCTAGAATACACACCAATATATGACATGGTTTAAAACGACTTAGTTAGAATAAAATATACCTGATGTCATTTCAAAAAAATTCTATCGCAGGCATCACTCTACATTCTCAGCTAAACGATATATTCCACATACAATTTGTTGACTTTTGCTAGTTTATGCTACTCTTATGCAGCTTAGTTTGTTTACAGAGGGATCATTAATCATGCACTCTTAGGATACCTTGAGTAATGCTTAAAATTTCAAAAAATTAAGTGCCCACTGGGTAACTGTCAGGTCCAGAATCTTTTTAAGTGCTCAAATTCTTGAATTTGTGAATATATAGATAAAACTAATAAAAGAAAACTTGATTATTGATGAATGTACTTTGACACTTTTCACATATATAACTTTTAATATTAACGTTTCCATATCTTATTAGTTTCTGAACAGTGTAAACTCTTGAAAACACATTTAATGTTATTTCGTTATAGACTCATGTCACTTTCGAAAGTGAATAAAAAGGAATTTATAAAAAATATTTGTTTTAAACTATGCTAATTGGCTCCTGAAAGTATAATGTCGTTTATTTTTTGTTATGATCTTATAACATTTAAATGGCGCTCATGTATGTGCTGATATAGCCTATTTAATTTTCTATCATGAATATACAGCTGCGCACGCATATTAATATTAAGGTTTTTACAATGCTTCGTTTTAACCAGTTTTCAAGTAGTTTTCAAAACAGTTCAACGTTCTTAGAAGTACACACAATATATGTATTACATCCCTGTTCTCATTGCACATGCTGAATTGAGCATTCACTGTTTTATCAAATTTTAATACAATGACATCTGAAGCGTAATACTTATGTATAACCATTAGATTAAACAGTTTATGTTTTACGATTTTAGTAAGGTATTTTCTTTTAAAAAATAGTTCACTCCACTGTGAGTCTGATAATTGTATATTGTATTTGCTCTATCTTTCGATACAGCTTTTCCTAAAGACCGAAATATAGGTCTTAATTCTATTTGTGGGATTTCCTTTTCATAATATAGCATTTTGAATTTTGATTTCTTGTAGTTTTGAGTGCCTGAATTAGGAGATTGTTTCAGTTGTGTTTTCCATGTTTTAGGGATAGCTGATATAATGCTATTAATAAATATGATATTGGTGTGTAATTTAAAGTGTCTATTAATTGAATGTGCATCCATTTTGACACCATTCTTGTTGATATTATCATTTATATTGCTGATTTGTTTATTAGACATTTCGTTATTGAAACATGCTTCACCGTTTATCTTGATATGTTTATTATACCATAAACATTGGCATCTTATGTATGTAGTGTGTTTGGGTTCATGTTGTGCATCGTACCAGTAATATAGCATCTGTTGATAGAAAATGGTTATGGTTCTGTAAACCCTGTTCGGTTCCATTGTAAATGAAAGTGTAAAATGTATGCATTGCTTTGGCAAGTATTCGGCTAGGAACATTGCACAGTCGTTTCACCCATACAATAGTCAGCATGGCTTATCTTTCAACTTGTCTCTTAGGGTTATATTATTTATGTTCTCTACATTATTGAAATGGCGAATGCCTAGAGACTTTATATCACCAACTGACCACTTCAGATCATAGGGTTTGAGGCTGGTACATTCAATTGTTATTTTACCTATCTGTAAAATTTCTGATTTTTTTATATTGATTTTAAGGCCACATACGAAATGTCATAATATGATCACATTCAATGCATTTCGCAGAAAAAGAATACTCATGAGGAACAGAGTGGTATCATCTGCTAGCACACCATATTTTTTGTTTCTGTCTCGTTTACTTTAATGTCTTCACATTTTTTTTCTCGTATGGCTATAGCTAGAATTTTAACCCAAATAATAAACAGAAGAGAAGAAAGAGGGCCTCCTTGTCGTACCCCATTTTGTACATAGTATTTACTGGTATATCCGTTGTTGATTATACAGCTTTCCCTTTTTTATATATGACCTGAAACCATCGCCTTATGTTGACACAGAGATTGAACATTTTAAAGCATTTTTCTATATATGTCCAGTTTTGAAATCAATGAAAGCCAGTTAAGCTTATTATTTCTGGCGATTCAGATAGACAATGCTATCTATAATGGTTTATATATTCGTTCCAATGAACCTATTTTTATGAAACCTTTCTGGTCACTGTGTATTATAGAAGGCAAAACCTTATGATGTCTGCGTGCAAGGCAGTTTGTTCAGATTTGTGTCAACATTTAGAAGGCTAATGGGTGGCAAAATCTTTAATAACGACTTGTCTCTATCTTTTCATGAATTAATCGTATAACTCCCCTCCTTTGCTATTAATATATTAATATTGCTATTAATATATATCTAATTTGATTCCAAAAGTATGCATAAAACTCCTTCGTTAGACCCTCTGTACCTGGTGTTTTGTTACATTTAATTGTATTCAAAGACTTTTCAGTTCTAGTTCTGTAATTAGTTTATTTATTATGTCTCTTGAAAGATCATTTACACGTGGTATTTGGTCCGAATAAAAGAAATCATGGCAGAATTCAGATGATACATTCTTATCCACGTCGTCCAAGTTTTCGTAAATGTTGACTGTCGTAGGATATAGTTTGGCTTAGTTATTGAGTCTCATTTGCTGTAAGTCTTTTAACGTTATTATTGCCATAGTTTTTCTTTTCCAAGCTAAAGAATAACGTTTTTATCGTTTTCTAGGAAGAAAGCTTTATACGCATGTAGCGTCCGTAGGCTTGCTTCTAGCTTCTCGATGTTCAAGTTCTTGTTTTGTCATGTTTAGCTCGTTGATGATTTAACTGTCTTATGGTCTTTCTCTGAGTCATGTAAGGGCTAAGCTGTCTTTTTTGTCAAAAAAATCTTTTAGAAATTTTTGAGCAGCTTCTGTTTTTGCAAAATCTTTTTGCAAAATCTTTTAGAAATCTTTGAGCAGCTTCTGTTTTTGCAAAATTTATAGTCAGTTAAAGGATTTAATATTCAATCAGTCACATTTCTAGTTGGTATTCACACTATTATTTTCTAGTATGTTTACTTTCAATGAGGCTGTGTCAGTATTTGACAGTATTTTGCAAGAGATTGGAGTGGACCTTCCATAACCCTGACCCTCTCTTTTCGTCTTCATTTGTAACGTTTATTGTCACTGTCAATACACTGTGGTATGTCCTATATCCTGTTAGTATATCTATATCTTTTTTTATTATGATAAAGACTCTTCGATGGAATAAAGGAATCAAAGTAGAACAAGGTTTGGTTTTGTCTTCGCCATGTAAAACGTTTTATGTTTCCGTTTGCTATTCTCCAGAAGTGCCTTAAATCAAGTATATTCATGGTGTCCTTAAGTTTTTCTACTCGATTAAATGTTTTATATATTGGTGGGTTTCTGTCCATTTCGCCATGCATGATTACATTCAAATCTCCGCCGATGATTATCTGACGATCATTTTTCTTCTGAAGGATTTAATATATAAGGTCCCAAAATGTTGATTGATTGGTTTGTTCCTCAAGAGTAGGTGCATGTATATTAACCATAGTGTAAAGTGTGTTCTAAATCAATAATTATATATCGTCTTGATTTGCAAGCATCTATATCATGTTCCGTTTCAAAATAGTTTTTTATTGTAATAACACCTCTGCTGGCCCTTGTACCATACAAAGGAAAATGTGTTTTGACACGGAACCACCATGATTTTTCATCATTTGGACACGAATGGTTTTCTTGCAAGATTGTCATATCGAACGGGCCTTTGACGTGATAAGCTAGCAAGTGTATGAGCTCATTTTTGCTAAACCTCGGCAATTGTGTGAAAATAGTCTACATGTCATTTATTAGTTGATACTAACGTTATTGGATAAGTCTTTGCTCATTTTTATATGACCTATTGGAAATGTAAACTCGTCATTTGATTCTGATTGAGGGTATGAAGTACGTATGAGATGCATGAGTGAATTGATAAGCAGCATTTTTATGCATAAAATGTAAAAAAAATCAGAAACAGTTATTATTAGCCTGACGTATTGTCGTCATACGTTTTAGAAAAAAAGTTATAATATGAGCATGTTTATTTAAAAGAGCCATGTCATGATTATCTATTTCAAACTAATCGCTATCATTTTATTTGTCTGCATTTGCATGCATATACATATGCATATACATACCTATATCAATTCAGTATACAGGTACATGTATATACAAAGCTATATATCTATAAAAACACACTTCCAACTATTAAATACATCTCTACAAATAACTTTGAATCTTTGAAAATAAATTATATATTTGGAAAGTATTTTATTTTTCAGGAGCAAGTATATTTCATTTTGAATTGTTTTATATTATGAAGTTTTTACTAACTTTGTGATCAAGGCAAAATGCATATGCATCATAAATATCTAAATATTCTTTTACTAACTGTTTATGTTCTTTAGTGCATTTTCTATCATTGATTTTATTTTGTAGATGCCAGCACACCTTTGCATATACATGTACATATACATAACTATTCTAACAAGGTCACTTAAATGCCCCGGCATAGTCGATTTCTTGAAAAAAGGTCCATATTTTTATCACAACGTCTACGCTAAGATTCGTTAGATCTAAAGTATCGAATCTAGTCAAATTGCCTTTTAAAGCGATTTGTTAACTGTTCTTGAGTGTACTTGCTTTTGTGAACGCATGCTCCTTACATTCATAAAGATATCGTAATTGGCATATCAAACTCAAAGCCATTAATCTAAAGCAAAAGAACTGTCTATTAACAATAATTCTGGCAGTTGTTAAGCTCGTCTTTGGCTGCACCTTTGCTATTAAATACAAACGAATCATGCCCCTATGTTATAAGTGTATTATCACATTGTTCCCTTTTATTTGTCACTAGTCGGATCATGGTATAAACCCTGTGTAACAGCATATTACGGGCATATGGATTTACGCAATGGATTTACAAACCATGCACATAATGGCAGCTTGAGAATGAATTATAAATGACAGTTTTTATCTGGTCTGCTCACAGGATTGGTTACGTACACAGATAACAAAGAGTCAATTTTGGCTTTGTTGTTCCTTGGATTTTGTAGGGATAATCATTATATTATATGTAATAAGGTGTGTTACTCTTTTATTGAGGTATGCCATTGTTCCCCTTAGGTTATCTTCTCTGACTTCATCATTTATTATGCTGTGCAATGTTAGCCCGACTAATTGGATTCCAAAAGAAAGTATGATTAAATGTATCAGTTGCTAAGTGATTGAACAACACAGTTTAAATCTATGCAATGTCCATTATGACAGAAATCGCTCTTTTTGATAAGACCTCACAATTTGTTTTAAGAAAGTTTGTTTTACATCAGCGTATATGAAACCGTCACTAAAAGCTTTATTTGTCATGAAGCTTTATCTTTCTTCGTCGAAAAATACGCTTATTCGTTTACTAGAAATATGAACAAAAATAATAATGATCTATTTTGTCTACAAACAGTTGACCTATAAAATACTTCAAATATTCAAAGCACACAGCTCAGAGCCAGACCCATTAACATAAACTAATAATTTTGCGAATGTAAGGATATACTACAAACAAGGATGCTTCATTAATTTAGGACAAACACTTAGACAACTGCTATCGGCCTATTGGTTTGGTTCACTCAGTAATGCAAGTCTGGCGTCAAAGACGTCTTTACGAACTTATGCAAACAACTATTGGCATATGGTACGATTCCCAAGAAAGATCAACAAGAAACTCGAATAAATCCCCTAAGGATAATCACACTAAATCTATATTGATATTCTTATCCAAGTTTATGCAATGCGCATATTTTCATGATAAGTGTGTAAAACTGTCAACACATTCCACAGAGCACGCGGAACGTCATGAAGGGTAAATTATAGTATTGCTTAATAATAATAAATCGGTTGAAGAATGTAACATTTACACTAAATAAATCATTTGCTAAATATTAAAATCTTATCATTATTATTTGAAAATATGTAATATTTTTCGTTGAGATTTTTATGTTGGATTGTTGATTGATTTGAAAACATGTATTGATAGGTTATAACATTTATTACAAGTTTTGTGTTTTTTGAAGACATTTTGATGCATACGAAATCGAATTGAATATTGACAATGATAATAAAAATTAATACAGACGTTCATTTAAAAATGACCAAGTTTTAAATGCGTATTATTTTTGTCACCTGTTTTATATATTTTCATTGTAGTTTTTATTATTTGGGATGAAAATCAAACCATGCGCATGATGGATCAATCAACCCACTTTGGTTGCTCAACAGCAGAGCCTAAGGAGGGTGATTTTCCTAAATCGATGGCAATATGTTTTCTTATTCTAATAACATATTTTATCGTGATGAAAACACAACCGATTTTACAAACGTGGCTTGGTCATTTCGGCCAAAAAAGCCCGATGTCAAATGAAACAAGTAGGATTTCAATATTCGTAATATAATCACTAAATTTCAATTGCAAATTCGCACAATCGCTCAATCGCTGAATGAGTATATATTGTCACATATTACATTTCAGTAATAATGTATTTCTTTGTTTTAATGTTGACTTTATTTTGGTTACTTGAATAGCAATTCTATAATTTATTTTTTTACAATTTGATTTCTTCCTTTATTAGAGTTGGGTCTTCGCAATCAACTTTCAGTTGACGGGAAAAAAGAGAGTACGACAATCAGTAAGTTTATACATTGTTCAAAAGTGTGTCATAATAATCATTTAACAACTTAGTAAGAAGAGAAGAAAAGGTTACACAATTATAGTGTATGTTTGTAATTATTATTATAACATTTTAAATAAACATGAGTTATCAGCTAGTTTGTCTTAGAAGACACATTTGGCAAAAATGTGATTTGTTCACCTTATATACCTCAAATATATATCATAATTCCTAAACACATTTTTATTCAAAATCAGCACATTAAGATTTATAAACCCCAACTAAAAATAGAATACACATGCAATCTAAGTTGAACCATACTGAATATAATTGAATTTTACCTTATGGTTTATTGCAGTAATCTTAAAATATTGATTAATGATTTGTTTTGAGCCTGAAAATATGCTGCTAAATGTATATTTTATTCAAATATATAAACAATTTACCATAAAAAGACATTAATCAAGGATTTTTCTAATTTTTGTAAGATATAGTGGCTATAGCAACTATTTATATGACATCACAATCATTTACTTAGTACATCAAGAAAATTCATGATACACCCTGTTTCTTTGAATAAGGGCAACGAAGTACATAACCTTTCTGGTGTTTTAAAACTAAAATTAAGTAAAGTTCTCTCTAGATTAATTTTAATAATATGTCCGTTTTTGTATGTGTCTCAGTTGTCCGTCTTTGAGAAATAAAGGTTTTTCGTATTAACATTATATTAAATGATAGTTCATTTACATATTAAATAAGAAACCATACTGTTATCATACTAAAGGAAATATCGGTGGATTTCATCATAATTTGGATAACGATTCATCAGCTGACAGCGCCATTGGAAAGGATTCCTCAGAAAGTGGTGACACAGCAAACATACGTAATCATATTCCATTCTTCTCAAATCGTAAAATGTATTGTTGATTTTGTATAAACAATATTTTGAGCGACTTTGTATTGTGTTTGAATTGTGTTTCTTTTATTATTTTACTTGGTCATCATGAATAAATCAAAGCAATCATATTTTTAGGAAATCGTAAGAAGCGTATATCACCAAAGCACAGACGTAGAGCAAATGGTCTTTGTTCAACAGGAGAGACCACATACTCGCGTTTTCCGACAAAGTCGTGTTGTTTGCCTTATAACCGAAATGATAATGGATGTCAGAGAAAATGTATTTCCTATCAGAAATCCCTCGAACCCGAACCAATACACAGACCTATGGTAAACGTTGAGTTCATGATGGAAGAGTTTATTTTGAAAACTGCAAGGTTAGTTCATTAAGAGCGTGTGTAGGTTATTTAAGGTTATGTGGAGTTCATCATGTTCTTCTTAATTTTACTCAAAACTGTCAATTTACTAATATATTCAAATGGAAAATTTATAAAACCCTCGATTTGCAAACTCTTTCGAACTTGCAATTGACGCGATTTTATGTGGAATAAATTTTATTTTAGGAAATTACCGGAATGGATTCAACAAATACAACTAGATTCAGTAGCCGATAAAATCATTATAAGTGTTCTGTTTGTTGATGTCAATGAATTCAATTCATTGTTGAGGTCCATTGATTTTGAAAAATATAGCTATTTATTCGAGTTACGAAAATCAAATAAGTTGATCATCCTAGGCAAAAATGAAAATGTGGCCAAATTTAAGCCCTGCGTTCTAAGCGAAGGAATTTCAAAAGCAATAGTTAATTCAACAATAGGTCCCGGATCCCCTCTCATTCATGCTTCCAAGACGTTGTGGCAAAATGATAAGGTCCCTAAAACTATTGATGGATTTCATGACAAAGAGGTTCTTAAAATGCTTAGAGCATCGGGCCCCAATCCAGGTATTTGGACTGCAGGGTTTCCAGTTTCTGATCAAAATGGCAAGGTTTATCTCGCAACATGTTGCCATATATTCAAATTCAATGAGCATGAAAACCCCGAAATCCCATTAGCTTTTCTATCTGCGTATGGAAAAATAGTTAAATCTGATGTTGCCTCCAGCGAACCCCTTGTAAAAATGGAGAAGATAGTCCATGAGGTTTGTTCTGATAAGTATGTAGGTCGTTATGGTGCTTATCTATTGCGTGGTCGTGTAGAGTCCCTTATTGATTTCATGCTTCTTCCGATAAAAGATGATTTTCTAAACCATTCCCGAGTGGATATGACATTCCGCAAAAATGGTAAGCAAATTCCCATGACGATTTATGAGGGTAGCATTCAGAGATTACTCGAGCTGAATTCCAACTTCAGGGTTACGGTTTTGGGATGTATGAGTGGCACAAGAACCGGAACCATTGTAAATCCAGATGCCGGTGTATTCAATGTAAATCAATCTTCTTGCAAAGGAGTTTTTACTGTTCGCCTTGACAAAGCCTTTCACTCTGAGGGCAATTATCTTCCCCGCATAGCACAAGAGGGTGACAGTGGTGCCCTTGTGTATGGGATCGATCCAAATAGTGGAAACCATATAGCTATTGGTTTGGTTTGGTTTGGGTTGTTGAAAACCAGGGTCTTGGCGATGAGACAGAATTTTTGACCTATTGCACTCCGCTTTCCTCCGCTGTTGCGTTTGCAATGAAAGAATTCGGACTTCGCCTTGATTTTTACAATCCGGCAGCTGTAGATATGGGGACTCAAACCGATTCAGCTAACGCTACTACATCAACGAAAGAAGTTCAAACAGAAGAAATCAAAAATGAAACAAACAGTTCTCAAAATGAAAACAATCAGTTTGTCAGACCAAGAAGCAGGACGATGACAACATTGTCCCAGCTTTTGTAATTCAAACATTGGCAACGTCTCAAGAACAAAATGCAAAGCTATGAAAATATTCGGATGAAGGGATGTTTTTGTAAAACATTGTAACCTCAATGACATTGTGAATATTCAAGTATATGTATATGTATATCAAGATTAATCAAATGATTTATAACCGTATTTTCTAAACACTAAAAATGTTATATTTATAATTGTATAATCTGTAAAATATATATTCATGTATCATAATATGTTTTTGTTATGCGTATACACATAGTTTTAAAGCAATTGCACGTCAAACACAAATTGGATCTAAGCAAATAAGGCATGATGTGATACAAACACGGCTTTGAACTGGAAAAAAGTCTATTTGCTTCCGACTGGCAATTGGTTAGTGTTACAGAAGTGCAACTGATCAGGTACATGAACTTGCATGTAAATTGTAATCTAATGTTATTTTCAAAACGTGACTATATATTTATATTAGATTTGTTTATATTTGTGTGAATGAATAAACATAATGTGGATATTTAAATAAAAATTATAAAGATGATAAAAGTGATTAAAATGCCCGTTTTCCATTCGGACGAACATTAATTGCGATTTTACTTTGTGGTGTTTTCGGCAAGCAAACAAGGTGAGCATATTTGTAGTTTGAATTGAATGTATTATGTATAATTTCTTCTATTCAATGTTTTTCGCTTTAAGAATGAATTTCTTGATTTTGCTTTAAATTGGAAAAATAAGGTAAAATTTTTAATAATAATTTAAGATTTAATTATAAGATGGTGTTCTGAATATTCCAAACTTTCATTTTAAGCGAGATGAGATGTATGTTTTCTTGAAAGGAAAGTGCTAAGGCTATGGATGATGGACATATCCGTTTCTGAAAAGCAAAACATTTCAATTATGCAGCCTATGCCAATTCTCTGGAGGTTATCTATCGGATTCTAGTCAGATTATGTCCCAGGTATAAATATAAGCAAACGAAAGGTACACCTTCTCATTTAAGATATCATTTAATTAAGTCACAGATTTCCAAAATATGCATGTATATAGCTCATCAGAAGTAAGAAATTGTACAAGTATGCAAAACACACGACATTGTGGAAAGGTAAACCCCTTTATAATTAGTTTTTTTATTTCATTTTGCATGAAACATTCGATGATAACTAATATTGCATAATGTCACTTTGTTAACTAATAATTATATTAGTATGATCACCGCTTTCTATCTGCATCAATCAATGAGATTAAATAAAATATTATAGCAATGATAAAAGTAAGCATTTATATATCGAGTTACTGCACCAAGTACCTACCTGCATATCATGATGATCAATCTTAAAATCGCCCAATGGCATCTTGTTAGGAGTCCAACGCCTTAATACTCAGTCACCAGGTCACCAAATAATTGTTTCATGTAATACTCTCATATGGTAATTCCTTTTCTTCAGAGATGTGCCTGTTTGAATGATTAAACCTACAATTGTTCAACTATTAGAATGGCGATACTATTTTTAACTCTTTATTGCAACAATGATTGATAATTATGCCTTTATTAAAAAATATACATTCCCATCTTCGCAATAAAAGGCAGTAAGCATATATCCTCTTAACCCAGGATTTAGAATCTAACCGTCATCTAGACAGAGTATGCGGAGCTTCGCCATAAAATCTATAATATTGCAATGCGTATATATCATGTGTTAAAATTATCAACTATTAAAATATTTTACGTTAGTATTTTATATCATGTTTGTTTCAGAATTTATTCGCACATATTAAAACTGTATAAACCAATTCAATGATTTTCCCTTGATGTTTTCGCGAGGATATTACACTAGATTTTAAACTGATGAGAGGATTTGATGAGATACAATTGGAATATATCAGATATCAATAGGAAAGTAATCATTTGTGTGAACATGTGGACAGCATTTAATATAATTATAACTTATACTTGTAGCTTTTCCCACACCATTTAAAATATTTCAGTTGACTAGAATATGGCATGCTAACTGCAAACGCTCTAAAAATCTACTTTTGATATGCTTATATTGAACAGATCGCATAATTGCCATATATCTCAATCTATCATACTTGTAATATTTTCTACCTTCTTTGTCTTTATATGATTGATATGGTGTAGTTCTGTCATTCGTGTTTGCATGGATTGAAAAGTTAGCTTGAAAGGTACGACTTAAATCATGATTACCCTCAAGTTTTTTTATCACTTGATATAACATGCAAATGGCTTCAACATTGTTTGATGAACATTTTCATATGACAGTCTTGCAAAAACGTATTGTTAAATTATAAAATCCCCATTTACATATCTTTCATACGGTTGCAAGTAAAGGATACTTTATTTTCTCATATAGACAACTTAAATGATGACATGATTATTCTTTTCTCAATAATATTCAACTATTTCAGAGCAAATTTTCTCTGCTACATATGTCTTGTAATCAGTGATGCTGCGGACGTCTCTTTCTGTTTTGGCACTTTAATCATCAGACAATCTCTATCCGCCGTGTCCATAAGGTTGCGCTGTTCCCACGCGAGACATGTTAGCTACTTGACTCCCATCGACTTTCAGATCTTCGACGCCATAACCAATAAGCCACTTTTTTGTCGCGTCATGTATTTTTTACCGCTTTATTTCTCTCTTTACCGGTTGATGTTCCGTATTACTATGGTTGGCATGGATTAAATGGTGGCATGATTTTACTTTTTCTTATTACGATTACATGGTTTGATTTTAAATATTTATATATCATAATTTGCTTCAAAAGTTGTTGAAAAACGTATACATCTCAATTATTCAAAATGTAAATGCTTGCTAACCTTCTTTATTAGATTTAGATTGGTTTTCTATAGTCCCGTTGTCTCTAAATGCATGGACAAGTTTTGCTTTATAGGTGCGTCTTGAAATATGATCACCCGACAGATATGTTAGCATTACTTTTTATAGCACGCAAATGCCTTTGATGTAGCTTGATGAACATGGTAAGCCCCCATTTACTTGTCTTGTAAACAAATTCAATTAAAAGTTATAAAATATTGTCATCAACATAGCTTAAATGATGGCATAATTATTATTTTCCCAAAACGTGTGCATGCTTTGTTGTTTAGTGTATATATGTCATTATTTGATTAAATAATTGATTATGTATAATCTGTCCGTTGCATTTATGCAATATCTAATGTTTAAAACACACCAAAATGGAAACAGAAAGTTAAATGATTATATTGGAATTAATAGTAAAGCAATTATGTAATAACATTTCAAATTTATCTTAGAAATATATATAAAATTAGTTACTAATCAGCTATTACATCATTTTATATATGTTGACTTTTACTGCATAGTATAATGTATAATATATAATTACGATTAGGGAATATATCGATAGAATGCCACTATTATTCTGCATGTATCGGTGGATTTTTCTCTATAAAAGTTTTCAATCTCTATTACTTTTATGATCATCAAATCATTACCATGTTGAAGCTTTCTTCGGTTATAATCTTATCGATAGCATAATTCAGGACTGTTCTTTCAGTTGCTACAATTTGTTATATAGTTATTTTAAGCAGTGTTTATTCTAATCAATGCCCTTAAAATCCGGAAGGAGCAGGATAACGACTTCATCCCGAATTTGGTATTCCAAACTTGAATCCGCTACATTATTTGATTTAGAATATTAAGAATATTCTGACCGTTGTCTGGATGCATAATCAGATGCCCAAAACACGCCAATTTGGGAAAAACAGAAAGAGAAAAATGATATGATTATATTGGACTAAATGGTAAAGTCATTATGCAACTGATCTTTCAGTTGCTACAATTTATCATATCGTTTTAAACAGTGTTTATTCAAACAGTACCTTGAAATCCGGAAGGAGAGATTTAAAGACTTGATCCCGCATTCGGTATTCCGAAAAAAAAGCTAGAATCCGCTACAATATCATTGTTTGATTTTAAAGATTAAGAATATACTGTCGATTGTCCGGAAGCATAATCAGATGCCTGAAACACGCCAATTTGGAAACAGACAGAGAAAAATTATATGATTATATTGAACATAAAGGTAAGGCCATTATGTGATGCCATTTTAGAGTTATCTTAGAAGTAGATGTATGATTAGTTGCTAATGTGCCATTACATTATTGTTATAATCTTATCGATAGCATAATTCAAAAATGCTCTTTCACTTGCTATAATTTATTATATCGGTTTTTAACAGTGTTTATTCAAACAATGCAGTGAAATCCGGAAGGAGGGATATAAAGACTTGATCCCGCATTCGGTATCCCGAAACAAACTGGAATCCGCTACAATATCATTGTTTGATTTTAAAGATTAAGAATACACTGTCGATTGCCTGGAAGCATAATCAGATGCCTGAAACATGCCAATTTGGAAACAGACAGAGAAAAATGATATGATAATATTGGACTAAAATGTAAGGCCATTATGTGATGCCATTTCAGAGTTATCTTTGAAATAGATGTATGATTAGTTGCTAAAATATGCCATTACATCATTATATATGTTGACTAATACTTCATTTTATAATGTTTAATGGAGAATTTCGATTAGGGACTATATCGATGTCACCTTAAAATCACCACATCACAAAATTTCACCTAGACAATTGCTATTTGCCGTTGAATCAGAATGGCACTATTTTTCTGCATGTATTGATGGATTTTTCTCTATGAAAGGTATCAATCTCAATTATTCTTATGATCGTTAAATAATTACCATGTTAAAACTATCTTGGGTTATAATCTTATCGATAGCATAATTCAGAACTGTTCTTTTAGCTGCTACAATTTATTATATGGTTATTTTTAGCAGTGTTTATTCGATCAATGTCCTTAAAATCCGGAAGGAGCGAGATAATGATTTGATTCCGAATTTGGTATCTCGAAACTTGAATCCGCTACAATATCATTATTTGATTAAAAAGATTACGAATATTCTGTCCGTTGCCTGGAAGCATACTACTTTGGGCTATAGTTTTATCAATGGCATTGTTCAGAACTGTTCTTTTCAGTTGCTTCAATTTATCATATCGTTATCTTTAGGCAGCGTTTATACAATCAATGCAGTGTATTGTTACAAAAACAGTTATGCTAAGCTTCTCCTATGGTATACGTCTGATTAACAAATGTTCACAAACTTGCAAAAAATGTATCGTATTATTTTTTTACTTTTTTGCATGAATAGCTCATTCTTATTTCATATTTAACATTTTATTTCAGGTGATATGTTATACTTAGGCGTAGATGCTTCAAGCACTCCCCATCGCCTGGCTCACAAGACGACTGACTGAACGCTAGTAATTAATTATCTTTTGCTGATTGTATCCTATTTCAAGGGGGCTCAAATCATACTAGATGTGATCTGCAAATATGAAAAACTTAACGGAAAAGGTATCGTCTTATACTTTCTTCATTTTCTATAAAAAGTTCATTCTTATCATATATTTCAACCATTACACACTAGTTTTACTTGCTATACCTCTTTTACTCAAAATGTGTCCACTTACTCTCTCAGTGATGCTAACGGAACGCCAGCTTATCTTCCCTACCTATATGATCGATATTTTGTAGTCGTCCTGTTGGTCGTGTCGCTAAGTCATGACAATGAAGTTCTTAAGGTACGTATTGAAACATGTCTGCGTTATCTCAATTATGTTTTCACCAATTCATTTAATATAAAGTACTTGATTGTTTTGCAATGAACTCGTTACTATGTCTTTCTCCGATGATAGCCATTTTTATTACTTATAGTTAGGTCGTTATTGATTCTCTCGATTGCCTTTGATAAATATGCAAACCTCTATTTGCTATGTATACCTATATTCTAACATACAAATTATCTACAATTAGTAGAAAAAAAAATACTCATACACATATCATAAATTCTAATTCTTCTTTTTATAATTTTAAAGGTGTCTATGTTTGTGCCCGATTTCTGGCTTCTGAGACTGCAACGTTAAAGCAACAAACAGTGGACTAGATTGAGATGAAGCTATAACATCATCGTTCCTGAAATAAATTATAACAATGCAGGTTATAGGGCATGGCTTGATCATGGCTAACAAAATAAATATTAACTACTCATTTTGTTCAGGAGTTAGTGATATATAATTACCACTGTTAAGATTTGTATGCTCCTCCACCATTTGCCATAGTCGATCAAACTTACTTACTAAAAATGATGCTGACTTTTTTCAAATGACAATGTTTGAACACATTAAGTAAGATATGTAGGTGCACAAAACATTGTAGATACAATAACCATTAGGAAAATAATCATTACATTTCACGCCAACAACAAGATGTATTGATGTGTTATAATGTGTATGATAAATAAGATTAAAATATGAAAGAGCGCGCTTGAATAACATAACCCGAAAAAGCATCACGTTGATCATTACTAGGCTAGTTACAGAAATACATGGTTATTACTAATACTGCATGATAATTTGTTTCAAATATGAGGGTATCATAATGCAACTGATTTATCTCATTGACCGATAGCATGCTGCTGGGAAATCACTTAGAATCATTGTTATTTGTTTAAGTATTATATTTTGTATATCGATGCAAAGATAAAATATGGTGGAGGTTTTCAAAAATTAATAGGTTGATAAAATTGTACGATGGGTTATGAAAAGGTATATCTTACAACATCTACATGAAATAAATACATGATTAAATAATTTGATATTAATAGAATATATAAAATGGTTTGTGTTTATTTGATGCACATAGTTTCGAAGTACTTTTTATCCCGAATTGAGACATAATTTAGTTTTTCTTGCGCTAAATATACTTACTTAATTTGACTTAAATGCTAAGGACTCTTCGTTCCCTCGCTCTCTCCAGACGGCTGACTGTACGCCAATCACAACGGACGGATGGTCTGTGCTCTGCGGTAGCAATAAGGTGCCCTGTGTCTTCTCGCACCTGGGTGATCCATTTCTTGGGAGGCCTGCCTCGCGATGTTGTATTTGAGAAATATTTTTGGCAGCATAGCTTTCAGGGGGCGTCTTGTGACGTGGCCAAACCATCGCAGCCGTTTTTGCTTCAGTGATTGTGTTTTTTATCTTAAGGGTTTTGCGGATGTGCTCGTATCTCAGCCTTTCTCTGTCACCCTTAGGATGGCTCTTTGGCAGCTGATTTCGAACACATCGAGTCTGCGCGTACGATCTGAGGGTCCACGTTTCGGATGCGTATGTGGCTATTGGCACTGTTAGGGCACTGTATAGGCGTATCTTTAGGGCATTGCTTACTGATTTCTCTTTTTTTCAAAATGGCCTCTCTCTTAGTCTGCCAAATGACGTCGACACGAGTCCTATACGCTTTATTACATCTTTCGTGCTATTTGGCACTACGCTTCCCAAAAAAAACTACTTCTTCTACGTGCTCTACTTCTTCCCCGTCGATGACTATCGCTCGGGGAGATAATTTTACATTTGGAGGCGTTTATTTTCATACCCCATTTCTGGCATGCATTTTCGAGCTGTGAGGTTGACAGATGGGGTTCTCGATAATAGCTGATAGGAGGGTGGTATCGTCAGCGTATCTGATGTCTATTATAAACTGTCATGGAGGTTGAGCGTTATATTCGCGCCTTTCAGTTATTTCATAACAAATTCTGGGAAAATAATGAATAAAGTGGGTGATAGCAGGCATCCTTGTCAAAGGCCTATCTTCACTACGAACCATGAAGTTAACTGTCCATCAATGACTACGGCGCTCTCTGTCTCATTCTATAGGGATTCTATAATACGGAGGATTTTCGGGTCCATACCGATTGCGATCATCATTTTCCACAAGTCCTTCCTCCATACCATATCAAAGGCAACCTGGAAGTCAACGAAGTTAAAGTGTAGCGCAACGCGATGCTCTTGGGCTTTCTTGATGAACTGCCTAACTATGAAACTGGCGTCTACGGTGCTTCGTCCCCGTCTGAGGGCTCTCATCGATTGCCTCCTCCGTCTTCAGCTTCATCCGATTGAGCAGGATGCTGCTGAATATCTTTCCTGGGATAGAAAGGAGCGAGATGGCTCTATAGCCCGGTTTTAGAGTTTATCGCCCTTGTATGGGGGTAACTATCATACGTGCCCAGTCTATCGGAGTCTTCTCGTACAACATGATAGCATTGATTATTTTATGAAGCATTTCTGTCATGGGCTTCCCACCCGCTTTGTGGACCTCTGCTGTGAAACTATCGATGCCTGGACCTTTCCGGTTCTTCACTTTCTTGACAGCCTTCTCGATTTCCTCTAGGGAAGTGGGCAGAAGGTCGTCTGCTTCCTCTTGGTCGTCTGATTGCTCCGTGTTATACGTCTTTTCCTTAGGTGTAGGTAGTAGGTGTTGCTGATAGCAAGCTCGTTTATTGCACAGAACTGTAGCAATTGCACCCCCCTATATTTTGCCTCGCCTAGTCCGTAGCGGTCAACTGCCTCTTGCCACACCTGTTATTGGTCGCTTCCTACTTTGGCATTGACAACTCCCATGACCAGGTAGGTTTGTTTTTTGTGTCTATTTTGCTTTTGAGCATATTGTAGAATTCCTCTACGACATCTTCGCTACAGCTAGAGTCTGGCGCCCAAACTTTGAATATCGTTATTGGGCATTCGACCTTATTCCTAGAGTAGAGTGACATACGGGGTGACATAATTATTAAAACGGACGCCACCAAGGCCCTTTTGATTTAATAAAGTATCCTCCCCATGTTTCAAAACGTGCTTCAAAAATGACATGCCTCAAACGTCAAGTTATTCGTTGATAGCCGTAATAAAGTATTTAATCAAAAACAATAGAATAACAACTTCATTCTTTTGTTTTCATTTAAACATAATACATGCCATCTTGATCACCTTAAATCAATTATTAAACATTTTACTCTAACGTGTGTTTTTACAAGTTCCATTGTTCTTATGCATTTGCGTGCTTACGTCACAGTTTTTCTGCGCAAAACATTGCGTGACAATTGGACTCGTATTTATGACGCTAACGTTTTTAATATATATTTTTTTCATTTGTGATAATTGTCTTTATATGACTTTTGATACGATAAAAGTTAGTTTTGTAGGTGGCTGTTGAATGATTTAATTTTTTAACAAATATATATTAATTTCAAATACAAAAACGGACATTAAAAGAGAAAAAAAACAATTAGATATATTTGATTCATTTGTAGTAATCGTTTTATTAATACCGACAAGTCCAAACCAAATTACTGGAACAAATCTTATTTTTTGGCCCTTTCGGGGATTTTGAATTAAATAAATGTTTTAATAAATTTGACAATAAGATCGATTTATCTAGGAATAAAAATAATACTACGATTCGTGTATGCTTTTGTGAGGGTATTTTTAGGATTCCTTCCTCATTTAGGGTTTTCACATTCCATGTAGCAATAGTTTGTTTTGACCGGGCGACTCTTAGCACCCTCTTTTTCCCGAGACTGAGGGCCTTTTTGTGGAGTGCTGTCATAGAGAGTGATTAAGCACTCATGTTACTTGGGCACTTGCTAAAGGACAACCCAAGAGAACATGTCAAGCTGAATTAGTTACCCAGCTGTTCATTGTTGTCGTTTGATTTGGTGACCCTTTCCGCCGTCTTCAGGTACACAGAGTACTGCTGCTGCTCAGTACTCCGTCCTTCGCCAACGTTCAGTCTGTCAACCAAGACAGTGTACCGGGAGATGGCCGGGTGATGCAACACCCTTCTAAAAGCCACTGGTCGAGATGAAGATAAGCCAATCAAGGTTAGGCTCAACGTAGGAATAGGTGCTGACCAGTATGACCAGCTACTATAAAATTAAATCTACAAGCAGTGCTAAAAGCGGTGATCTACATCTATACGGAGCATGGCGTAAAAACTAATCTTATGGTAATACAACTACCTACTCCCTATACCCCGTGCACTATTTATGTAAACCTATTGTACCAAGTTACAGTAATGCTATCACACTTTCATGTTTCAAGATTTTTCACCAGCCAGTTTATAAATTGTCATCCTTATTAACGCCTATTTACTTATTGGTTTTGTATTAGTGTTACTTTCTCACGATGAATTGATCTACTGAAACCCTTTTGACTAAACAAAAGATATGCACAAGTTCAAATAAATCCAATTTTACAATAATAGAAAACCATACATACCAAATGATTAAAAGTCAAATATTGAGAAGGGTTAAAAAGGAACATTCACTTCATATAAGGGTTCATAAACAATATTAATATACCAGTTTTGAGTTAAATAAACTTACTATCAAACTAATAACCTTGTTAATAGTTGTTCTTGGAATGTTTGTCACGGGAAATTCGACAAAAGAAAATAATAAACTTGACTATGGACTGTTTGAACGGGGTTCCTGACGAAGAAATTGATCTGCATAATGGTAACCAATACACTGAAAGTTTTATTCTTTGATTTATGGTAGTTTCTTCTTGTAATAGGAGAAACGCGGTTTATGCTGCGGCCGCCGCTGATTGGTTATTTGTTAATCCAGACTCCCGCTCTGTCGGGGTATATCTATGCGCGTATCAGCATGCGGTTATTGTACGTTTTCACCTTTTGTAAAAGCATCGATTCTGGTTTGCTAATAATTCGGACACCCGCCTCCGACCCAACTCCTCCTTTACAATTTTGAGTTAGCTTTCATTCATTGTGTTGATGTTATTAAGTTTCAATGTTATTTCAGATTGTATCTATGTTTTCATAGAGATTTGCTATCAAGGTCTATGTTCGACGATTTCTTTTTTTTTCTAGTCTCCACAGACATTACTTTGTTATGTTTATATCACTATATAAAAAAGGTGTATTGTGTTTTAAATGTGTATTGGTGTTTCATAAATAAATGTACATGTATGTTAAATATCATATTCCACAAAGTTATACATATATAATAATAAAATACAAGCCACCTATCCTATTTGTCTTCATTCGTTTAAAGATAAAATAGGTGACCGGTAAGCATAAAACATAATTATTAAATCTTGTAATATCCGGGGCTTGACAAAAGCTTGTCATGATATAGTTAAAATAAAATAAAATTGCATTTTCTTACATATGGGCTTGTCTTGACATCATGTTTTTTTTTTCAAATTTATTTATATTCGAAAGCTTGAGTTTAAACGAATTCTGAAAAAACTTCAAATTACTAGGTAATGTATCAATAAGTCATGGTTCATTGTTCGGAAAGGTATGCCTATGCTTGCACCACAATTCTCTGCTATATGCATAGTGTCTTATTCGCCCATAAACACTAAACAAGCTAAGGTTGAAGCATGATATTTTCCCTCTTTTTGAAAATGTCCACCCACAACTCATCCTAGACAATTTCAGATGTTATCGATCATGGTATAAATCCTCCCATATATAGTAAATTATTTGCTTAATAATACAGCATTAGTTAGGTTGTGATACATTTAAAGTTCAACATTGATGTACTTCTTTTAAGTATAGTGAGGGTCCTCCAAAAATATTCAAAACTCTTTACACACCTGACACCTGACAAAAACTGAAATAATTGATTATGCTTATTCGTCGTTATTATATTTTTACATAATATGTGCTCTTATATGGTTTATAAAACTGGAAAAAATACATTTAGTCTTTGTTGTATTCATCATAATTTTATTAATAGAACATGTGCTCATTCATAATCAGCACTCTAGGATTAAATGGCCATATTATCGCATAATGGCGCCATAACTATCGTTAATATCGACCGCGAACGTGCTAATATGCATCACAATGACCACGTACACCATTTTAACATTACGAAATTGCCGGTGGTAAAGATATACTTACGCAGTATTAATTGCATTGATTAAGAATATTTGACAAAAGACATTTAGGCCTTTCTAATTTCATTTTGTATCAATTCGATACAATAAAGATAACTCTGATAACTATATGACCTGCTATATAATATGACCGAACAAAGGACATAGCATATTTAACTCTTATCAGCTTGTTTGAATTATATAAAGTGGTATCAAAATACTCTAAATTCTATAATTCTTGAACAGTTTTATTTTACAAAATGGTAGTTAAAAACTAGACCAATCACCTACTATTATACCTGTCTTAATGTTCTTAAACTTCCTTTTGAACATTATCAATATAATTGCATCTTCTAGCATGTAAAATTAACATGATATGCTGTGCTTCCATGCTTATTAAAGTAAATATTATAATAAAGTTATCGCAAATCATATAGATAAACAATAAATCAACATATTTCTCCATTTGTACATTTCCCCATGATTCATGTATTGACAGAACCCATCAGAAAAGTTTCTCATCAAATGAGATCCTATGATTATTTGTCACATGTATCATATGTTCCCTGCTTCATCGTTACTTTAAATGGTATCAGGACAACTCATCCAAACACAAACTCACCTAAATAAACATGTGTCAAATCATCGGAATTCTTGGACGACTCGATCATATTTTTGGTCAACTCACCCAAATATTTTGGACATCTCACCCAATTTCTCTTTAAAGTAATATGATAAAATATCCCGTATTTTTCATATAGTCGGTATTTGTATATAAATATACGTGGTTAATGCCAATATAAACATATAAACATAAATATTTTAACATCAGAAAATATATCAGGATTATAGGGCCTAAACTCTGATAAGCATATGTGAGCTGGGAATTATTATTGCTTATTAGAAATAAAAGGTGCATTTTTCGGTACTCAAGGACTTCAAACCATAACTTTCATATTTAAAAATTCTCATTTTAACAAGAAAAAGGTTCCTAAAGTAATCTTTGAATGTTTAAATATCGGGTGAGTTGTCGAAAAAAACTAAGGTGAATTGACCAAATTATTTGGATGAGTTGGTCACAACATGGGTGAGTTGGTGTTTTTGTATGTTCGTTTTTTTGGTGATTTGTCCGAAATCAACTTTAAATTAGAAGAAAAGTTCTTTCAATACATAGCACGCGGGGCATCATAATCTTTGATTTAATACCTTGAGAACGATCCAAACATGCTGCACATATATGATTTAATCAATCAACAACTTACATATTGCTTCAACTTTATTTAGTTTTAACATTTGTTAACGAAATTATATCACATGTTTCGATTTCCAACCAATACCATGTTTATCGCAAGTTATTTACTTTTCATTGAGATTGTTAAAGAAAACAATGTGACTTTTTTTTACCATTCAAGCATATTATCTAATAGACAATCAACAGTTGTGTCCATATTTCCTGTTGTGATTTGTTCTGTAAAGATGATTTTTTCGACACTCTCCTTATCTTTATTTTCAATAGATTTGTATAAAATAATTTTCTATTTTATGCCGATGACGAAATCGATCAGGCTCTTGATTTGAATTATAATTTTCCACAATAATTTTAAAAAGTATTGTGCAAGGTTTTCGAATAAATAACATTAGCATATATTTCATAAACAGTCAAAGACCATCATAGATATAACAAGTAACATATTTTAATATGTCTCTAAGATAATCCCTTTCATTGAATTTTCTTTCAACATTATTTGTATAACAGCTTGTAAGCTTAGAAGCTACCGTTTTTAATCTGAGAATATTTGAAAATGATGTTGTTTAATCAGGAAACTATGTAGTTAAATTAGCTGAATTGTTCTTAGAATTGCAATCGTCGTAACAATTATTTTTGAAAAAATGCATTTATTAAATTACTTGAGATGAAGTTGGCTTTTCTTGGAACATCAAGGCCTCTATCCAAAACGGAATATCGAACTGTGTGTTTTGAATTTTATAGAAAGTAAGGTGATATTTGATTAATAGATTATATATTATGAAATAGGAAGCAACATGTTATTTGACATTATAACTCAGTATTCTGGTGTCTATGTTGACATAAATATGAAACATTAAGTTTTGAGACTTAAGTTCGGCTATGCTTGACCTCGTATTGCAGAGAGCATCCTATCTTACTGCTCACAATTTTGTTGACAAGTCTCCCGGAGAAAACTTACCAGATGCGGTCAAATATTTTGTCATTCATTTGCTCAGTCATTGCAGAATAGAGAAAGGATTATCATTTCACCATTTCGCTTATATTAAGAGACAGCTATTTATAACATTATATTTGACCGTGTGTTTAAAGAGTCTGTCGAATTCTATACTTTGTTATTTAATCGTACATTAACTAACATGTTTCGTAATTGCAATAAACGGATTGACCTCAACTATAAGAAACTATTATTGTTTTGTTGTTTAAGCATCATTCATATACTATCGTTCTATTGTATTTAAGGGTAAGAAAAAATATCGAAGAATAAATTTTACTCGACAAACTTCTTTCATTGTTTGTGGAAAACGGCGAATCAATAGCAGAGCATAAACTGTTTGTTTCTAAGAGCTCCTTATATGTACCGAAAAAAATCTATTGCAGTAACAATATGATATTGATATATCATGTAATTGATCTATTGAAACTGTATCCAGAACTAAATGAACCAGCCTATTCAAGTCACAACGTTAACTGAAGCGATGAGTTTAGTATCATCTTCAGTCAATGCTATTCTTTTTAAAATGTGCTGTTTTAGCTTATGAAAACTCGTTTATTTTAAACGGCACTTGATAACAAAGTTCATATATCAACCATCAATAAGTAGAAGTCTAATCATCTATGTTTTTTGTTGAAAATTTGATGATATAATTTCAATATTGTTTTGGAATTCGAGATCCTCTGGGGAATTCGATATACATTGTAGCAATTTAAAAACTTATAAATTGGAATAGAAAACAAATATCTTTTAAAATGGTCGTTAATTTGAAATTGTTACCATCTTATATTTACAATCGTTATCACTTTATATTTTCAAACCATCCTTGAAATATATAAATAATATCGTGGCGTGTGGTGCATTGACTTTTTTTTATTTCCCTCTTTTCGATGTTGCATTTTGTCTCATGCATTTTTCCGTTCCATCAATTGTCAAATCTTTGTGAATCTCTTTGGAGGGACACCCAACGGGGTGAAAAAAAGTTGTTCATTTGCACAATGTATCTGCAAACATTTAAGAATATCCTCTGGCTACAAGAATGTGAGGAACAACCTGTTAATTTTCACTAACTCATTTGAACTTTTTATAATAATTGTCATGCTACACTGTAGCTAGTCATGCCACATTGAAATGTAATGGAAACCCGGTCGTATATTCAAGAAAGGCAAGTGTTAGTTTTTCTTTATAAGTTTTCATCCCCTGATTTGAGTGAAATGAGCTCATCTTTCTAAAAAGTTTGTACACCTTTTAGTAAAACCAAATATTTCGTAGTTTGATCATTCATTGCATATTTCCTTGTTTCACTAGGTTCAATGCTCAAATTAACACATTTTTAATGAGGCCGTGGGTTGCTTTTCTCTCTGGACTAAGGGTTAATCATTTAATTATGAATGTTTACCCCCAACGGATGACAACAACCTCTTTACATCTATTGAAGATCTATACAAGGTAATGGATTGCGGATACTTTTATCAAAGGCATTTCATCAAAAGAAGGAGAAAATGTAACGAACCATGAAACATTGTGTTCGTTGTGGCACCAAGGGGCATAACAGGGGCCTACAAAATGTTTTTTTTTTTTGTAGATAAACAATGTTACTGTATAATTTATTCATGTCGGTTACATCGGATTTAATCAGCGTAATGGGGAAAATGATATATAAAAATAAGTTAACAGCCGAATCGGATTCAATCGCGCCCGTTCTCTCTTGATTATATGTTGCACCAAACATTAAATGTCTATCCCCTCAACCCATCCCCCACCCCGCCTTCCACTCTGATCTTTATTATTATCGACGTCCCTCATGTTGATATAATCGGGTTCCGCGCCTGATATATCTTTGGTTCATTATTGTGTTCGTATAAGATTCAATAATTTCGTTCTTTGCCATGTGTATGAACATCAATCATCAATACAATGGACAAAAACAAGAACATTAAAAACTCTTCTAAGAAAACAAGCTCCTGTTCATCAAATGACGACCATTGTAATGACGTCACGAGAATAACTCCTTCATTTCATTGGATACAAGATCCATCAAACAAATTCCATTTCGATCCAGAGTGCAACTACTGTTTGATATCAGTACTTTAAACTATTAGAAATATTATTTATTAATAAGCAGTTATATAATGAATAAATTATGTAACTGTTACATGAAATATACTCATAATATTGAATGTAGAAAATTGAGAAACTATTGAAAACATAAACATGAAGATTAAAGAATTACATTAGGATATTTCTAATGCTGTTTTAACATTAGCCTTTAAATTATAGATATTTCGCGATAGAAAAATGGCATAAAAAGGATAAGTTTCACATCATATCTGAACAACAAACGATGTGCAAATTGGTTTAGATAATCAACTCCATTTTTATGAAAGACATTTTTTTTAAAGTTTCAAAAATGATTAGATTTATTCATCAAGTTGTGTTGCTTTTTTGTGCAGCATCAGGTAAATTCTAAAACTTAATGAAAAAAATGATTAAAAAATTCAATTGGCTTCATTCTTAAATAAATTGCTTAAAATAAGGAGAACTAATAGAATTCATTGAAATAAGTGAAAGCAACCAAAATAGGGGGTTTCATCATTGAATATTTATAATATTAAGATTATGTTTCTCATCCGCCAGGAATAAGCACCATTTGTAGATTAGCATCCACAAAATGTATGCAATTGTCGAAATCAGTTTTCGAAAATTCGAACACTTTACAAATATCGCAAACTATACCCTGCATTTGCTCATGATATCTATTTACACTTAACCTGCTATTTCGAAAACCGCTTATTAAGCTTATTATACATTATTTTACAATGTTTCGTTCGTCATTTCAGTTGCCCTCGCTGGTATAATCACCGATTGTGACCCATACGTCGAAGGAACCCAGATTTGCTACACCATTTATTACGGAGAAGAATATCACCTAACAAATGAGCAAGCATATGATCATTGCGTTGCGGAATCGACCAATCTTCTTGTGGCAAACGCGCCCCAAATTGTTGAGTTTCTAGCGAACATACTTGAAGAAGAAGGGTGAGTGAAATTTTGATCAAAAGAAATATTTTTTTTCTAATAGCCCCGGTGTACCCAAGTCAGAACGCGTAATATTCTGCTAGTCCAAATAGGAGGTTTCACCCATAAATACGATCTTGATACTTAACCTTTCTTTTTTGTCCTGTCATCCCAAATAGCATCTCTCACACATATGTCTAGATATTTGACATTCAGAAAGTTATTTAACTCATACATTGTACAACATTAACATGTGATTGCCTGGCTGAATCGACTAATATTATCGTAGCAAACGCGCCACAAATTTTTGAGTTTGTAGCGAACATGTTAGAAGAAGAGGGGCTAGTATTCGACGAATAGATTTCCATTCTAGTTTATGTCAATATACTAGTTTTTCGTCTCCTTTCGTCGCAAACGTAGAAAGGAAGTTACGTCGACGTCGCGTTGAAGAAAAGTTCGACAATTTATATTATAAACCTTTGTATTTTCGAACCAATGGCCGAAAGTATAGATAAATAAAAACAATATCGATAGTTCATGTTGGATGAAGAGCTTTCATTCAATTATTTCATTAAGATTAACCAATCTCCAAACAAAGTTACAAACGCGCCACAGATGGTGGGGTCTATTGTCGATGTTTTAGAGGAGGAGGGATGAATATAAGATTTAAGGGTTGAATAAAAGGTAAGCCACTTTCTTGGATAGAAAGTTTTAAACACAAGATTAATCCCAACGACAAAACAATGTCTTTTACGTAAACCAATGTACATGTATGTGTCATCGTTGTGTTATTTCTCATTCGGTGTGCCCTCGTAAGGTCTCATAAAAAATATTTTTTTTTCAAAAATGGCACAACCGTAGGTTTATTGTCGTTTCCAACTACTGACACCTTTTCATGGAATGATTAATAGACAGATTGAGTGGAAAATTTGTTCCAACACATACGGTAGAATTGTGTGTTAGTCAGTTTCAAAGAGAAGACGTACACTTTTGTTGGCCGCTTGTACTCCGAGGTGTTAGCTCCATTCAGCAATGCTTGAGCTGAGATTCATCTTCTTCAAGAGGCCATAAATTTATATTTCAATAATGGTTGTTGTTAAGACCATTAGAATCAATAGTGATCATGAATAAATGTTTACAAATAATAAGTTACTCATGAGAAACACGCATTTCCTCCATTACCAGAGCGCAACTTGAGACTAACGCGATCGAGTGCAACCGGCCAATATCTATTTTAAGGCGCGTCAACTCAAAACAGGGCTAAAAAGCTCGTTAGCGTGTTTGTTATGTTTTTCTACCTATTTCATTGAGCAAAAAAGCGCTTATAATATACGCGCTTTTTCATCAAGTGAAATTGTAATAAAACACACAACAAGCACACTTTCGAGCTTTTTCTCTGCCTATTTCGGGTGAACGCGCCTTAATACACATACACCGTGTTCAATATATTTTATGTTGACAGCTTGGAGACAGAAACGATGTGGACCT
>LQRL01170950.1:11308-25812 GCA_001703475.1 Hydroides elegans | reverse complement strand
TATTGCGAAATGTTTCAGTTATTCAAAGTGTCTTAGCGTGTCACAGGAACATGAAGGATATGTGTATTTTGTCGGATGGGATCCTTTGCCCGGTAAGTGCTTATGAAAAACGTCAAATCTAAAAGTAGGCCTTTTACATAGAATTTCTACATATAAACATATGACCTAGATCAAAATATACTTGTATTTGGTCGGATTGACAATGTTGTACGAAGACAGCGTTTGTATAATTGTATAAATAAGATATCTAAGTATAGAAATATGGAACGCAACCTAATATGCGGAAACCATTGTGGAAATATCATAAAATATCACACCGAAAAAAGTTAGTGTTATTTTGTTTAAGATTGTTTGCATCTAATAGTCAATTTCTCTTTTTTCCGCTGGAACATGATTTTTCAATATCACTTATTTAGTATTCTGCATTTTAAAGAAAAATTAAAAACCAATTTTCAATTCGTTTTAGGCAATTCATTCCTAGTAAGTGACGGAACAAGGGAACCCTTAATGTGGACTCCTGTGCAAGTGCTTAGCGGCGAGGAAACGAGAAATGTCGCAGCTTTTGGCAGAACGTATGGCTCTGAGGAAACCAGTTTACATCCAACACATTTGGGTGCCGACAACAATAGGTAGCAGTTGAAAAGTTGTCTATAAATCGGTAAACAGAGACAGCATTTGTCACATTAAAAAAAAAAAAACACGTGTTTTTCACCAAATTGTTACATAGCATATATATTAACACGTTTCATTTTTGTTTTGTTAACTGAGCATGCTCATATAAAAAAATACCTATAATTTTCAGCTGCATAGCAGTCTGGGATTTGGAAATATGTGGTGGATGTGCTCGAACTATTGATTCAACGAACCACGCTCCCTGGTGGTCGGTCCAGCTACAGTCACAGGTAAAATGGATACAGTCCAAAACAATAAAACAAAGAATGCATTTATTTATTTTTAAAAAACATCCATCTAAAAATACGCTCTCGAATTGTAGGTATATTGATTTATCCAGTCGCGGGCGTTTCTGAACTCACTTGGCTAATCCATAACGGTATTTATATCAGCAGTTAAAAGATAAGTGCTACGTATAAACGATAAACGCATAATAAACGTTAAAAGTTAAACATACAGAAAAAAACAAATGGGTATGCAGGATATAAGACAGGCATCGTCGATCTGTCAAGCTAGATATGCTCATACATGTCTACATGTAACATAATTTCATGTATCAACATATATATTTTTTGTCCTATGTTCATCGGCATAATCACAGGTCGTAGTTACGGATATCCATTTCCTTCATGGCTGGCAAGCGGTTCACGCGTATCCTGATAACTTTACCGTGTACCTCTCGCGAACGCATTTCGATCCAACTATTGCAGGTGGGATTCCAATTCATCATGCATACATTTTATTCATTAATCTGTTACATACTAATTTGACGAATATATGCTTTTATTTTACGGTTATTTCTTTTAAACAGCATATACTAAAAATGAAGTGGAGTCTTTGAGTTTCATTTGAAACCTCCCATAAAAAGAAACCTATTATTTGAATCTTATTTCAATACACTTCTCACATTGAAATTCAAAAGTGCAACTTACATCCCTGAATAACATGCATCCAAATTAGGAGCTTATTTATGGTTAACATTAAATTGATATGAAAGATTCTACATTATATTTTTTTCTTTTTAATGCAACTGAGAAAACGTTGTTTTGCTGCTCCGAATTTGAGAAGTACTCATTCATATTTATTTTTCATGTAATGTTTTCTTTATAATCCAACAGAGGAAGATATGGTATTTTGCGGCGCGATGCAGGGTTCACCCAACAACGTTACTTATTTGACGCAATTTCGATGCGTTGAGCCCACAAGAGCCCAGTATGTGATTGTACAGGGTCATTCGAATGAGCTTCGGGTTTGTGAGCTTGAGGTGTATTCAAGGATAGCAGACTTTTTAGTGTAAATAAAGATCCTTAAGTTGCCTTCATCGGACAACTTAATATGATTAAACCGTTGCAATGAAGAACCTAGAGAATTATGAATTGAGCATTATTCGTTCATTACTGAATTTGTCATATTTTTTTTCTTTTGAACGGTAAGTTTAAATAAAAGTAGAAGTGTCATATCTATTTAGGTAGGGATCTATATTTCTGAAACACTTGACAAATTATCCATCGAAGCTTTGACGTTTCGAAATATAAAGTGACATTTATTTGAATGTTGTAGGATCTATGTTTTATAGATTATGGAATAGCCATCAACTTGGTATGATGCAAGCTCAAAGCGATTTTACAAAATACATCATAACAGTTTCAATCAAGTACAATTATGCATTGTATACAATGATAGATGAGATAATAATTTTGCCAGAAATGTTAGGCATCTTGACATTCAGACTATGATTTGTTTATTTCTTCGCTCAATTGTGCAGTCAGCGGTTCTTTGTGTCTGCGTCATTTGAATTTAAATTGGTATATAAAATAATAACACTAGCGGAATTAATACCGCCTATTATTACTATTATGTTTTATTCTTTTTATGATCATTCATGTTTTACATTGAATAAATATATTTCTATTTTCAATCCTATATCGCGTCTCGCCGTTTTTCCAGTGTTTCAATACTAGATTTCTTTAGGGCTTGCACATAGTCCAGATCTGGCTAATAATGCGAAGGGCCCTTTTTGGACATTTTCCAGGGCATAGCTCTTTGGTTATCGACGTCGCCCAAGCTGGGGCAGCGTATTCAAGCTAAGAGATGATGACATTTTTGTAGAAGTGCAGCAGGTGGTCGCCGGGGGCGCCTGCTCGCTTGATATTTTGAAGGAAATAAAGATTGGATCGCGCTTTTTGACGGTATTCTCGATGTGGATATCGAATTTGAGATTGTCCTGCATGTGTAAGCCCACGAGCTTTGCGACTGTTTCTGGTTCGATGCTCTCGCCGTCAATCACTATCGGGGGTAGATTGCACGTTACGTAATATTCTAAATATGGCGTTACAATAATTGAGTTTTTTAAAGGGTGAAATATGAATCACCTGTACATCAGAAGTGACATTGTAAATATGACGTAAACAAACCAACAGATGTTCAGGGGATATTTTCAGAGGAGGGGATAGTTTTTCTAAATACGGAAAACGTTATTCCAGAGTTTTCCCATCAATCCCTTGTCCATTTGGTAACTTTAAAGTAGTGTTTCCTCTAACGTACGTCAGACGTACGTCAGACGGATCGCTCTGTTTCCTTTAATCCGTCTCGCATCCGTCAAATTGACGTATCATGGCGGCTTGTATATAAGACATTGCATGGTTTTTGGTCAAATGATGAGAGAAATGTAATTGTGTTATATATGTACGAAACGTGATAATCAATACAGTAAACGTAATAGCTGACAACGTAATAATGAAATATATATATATCAATAATTGAAACAATTTAATAAAATAAACTATGTAATATTATTCGGCATTATCATGTTGTAGTCATATTAAAATAATGAATTGAATAAATATAATAATTATATTCAGAATATTACCATAGATTTAATGGTTAGGAAAATAAACAGATAATAAGAAAGATAACAGCGGTTGATTCCAAAAAAGAAATAATATATTCATATAATCTCGATATCTTAATTTGAGATTTAAAAAAATCATGGAGATGGGTTCATCTAGCTTTTAATAATATTTGTTTATAAGATAGCATTTTTTACATTAACCATCCGTCAATATGACGGACAGCGTGTTTCCATACATCCGTTGCGTATCCGTTCCGTCTGCAGTCCGTTTTTTTACGGAGCGGGTTGCGTAAAAAAAACGGACTGCAAACGGAACGGATACCCAACGGATGCATGGAAACACTCTAAAGAAAAATAGTGGGCGCGAAAGCGATCCGTTTGCTGCGCAGCTGACGTGCAGCGATTCTACGTTTAGAGGAAACACCACTTAAAGGTCTTTCCACATTAATTCATGCACAGTGTGAAAATGCCTAACCTTGCTTTTTTTAATCGATGTAATTGGGGAAATTACGGTTACAGTAACTACCACAATAATGATGTAAAAATGATCACTGGATGACCCAGAAAAATAAACATAGTTTACCAAACCATTGCAACAAGACAAAGTAAATTATATTACACAGTTAATGAATAAATGGCTCAACCTATGTTAACGGCATTACAACACTGAGTGATGCAACAGGATGAAATCTAATTATAGAGCATTCCTTTGTTGCTAATGTACCTAAAAATTGCCTGCCTTAAACCAAAGAGATATGAATTTTAAAGAGCACTCTAAGAGCTGTTCCCCTCAAAAGCATTTCCCTAGCAGATCGCAACTGGCCTGTAAATTTAAAAAAATGCTAATTAATTGGAGAGTATAAAACATTTTAATTATTACGTTTTTTTGTCGTTGAGGCCTTTTTCAAAACACATCTTGCTATCATATCATCCGTTTTTTGTTGTAATGAAGAAGAAAATCTAACAATGTAATGGAAACTGCTTTCCTTATGTGTCCTTTTTTGAAAATGAAAATACTATATAAGAGCTATTTGAAAATTGAAGAGCTTGTAGAATTAATGACTGAAAAGTGCTTTTGCTGATCCGTTGGCAAAAATGAATAGGAATGGTTTAACTGGCTTCGATTAGGTCCCCCATTTTGACTTAGATCTACAGCTCGTCGGGTGCCCTCTGACTATTAAAGGAATATCTATGCTTATAACTCGCAATGTATTATTTTATTTTGAATCTACATGTTGAGTTGGAAAATATTTCAGATACATTTGAATTTAAAATGAGTAAATGGAACATAATCAAACAAAATCCTTATTTTAAGGGTTTAATAGATAAAAGCAAAATTTACAGCGCAAGCTACAAGGAACCACCGGGATATAGCGCAACAAACGTAACTAATTCAGATAACGTTTTAGATGGACACTTACATATGGATATACCATCTAGCACTCGCAATACTGACCAAAGTTCATATTATATATGGAGCACTCTGGAACATCGATATTCGTCAAAAAGTCAGCCTGAAAACATATTACCTTTACATTTTCAAGATTTAAAAAGAACAAATCAGGGATCTGATACCAAGAATGAAGGACAAGAACAAGAAACGTTGAAGGATCTGTTTAAAAGCTTTTGCTCAGAAACAAGCGCCCATGGTTTACCCCATATAGTCAAGAAGAATGGATTTTCAATGTGGAGCGCAGTATGGTTTATGATATTCATTGGCGCCATGGCTGGAGAATGTTATCATCTTTCAATGTTGGTGACTGAGTATTTGCAATTTCCAAGCGTGGAATCCATCCGAATGTCCAACAAAGGTATGAATGCAGTTTATTTATTCATTAACATTCTTCATTTAATTTAATTATAATTATGCAATTAAAAGGAAAGAAATTAAATATCAGTTCTGATATTTATCTTATCTATAACAAATACAAGGAGTAATATTACCTCATACTTGATGTTTCAAGTAGTCATGATCCTGGAAAATTCATAAGTAAATCATGAACATCAATAACAAGACTGTCCGGGGATAGTGTGCTACATATGGCTCAAAGTTAAAAGATACGACAGATTTGCTTATAATAGTAGTATAATTAATAATAATTGTCCACTTAAAATTCACGATAAAGATGGTTTGAGCATGTTTTATTATAAGATGCGGATATTTTGTAAATAAATAAAAGATTAAGAAAATGGTTCTTTCTGTAAGCGTTTTTTTTGTGTGTTTTCAGAACCTTCTTTTCCTGCCGTAACAGTCTGCAATACTGATCCCTTTTCGGACTTGGGATACAATAGCAATATGTCGCTGTTTGATCAATACGAGAAATACCGGCTTACTGCACAAATGGTCCCTTGGTACTTTAGTTATGGAAACGGCCATTCCTTTTATAACCGTGCAAATTCTCCTAAAGGAATATTCGAAAACGTCGATCGCAGTCAACTTTATCAACTCGGACATGAGCTTGATCAATTCGTCATTTTTTGTGCGTATCGAGGCATCGAATGCGATTATGTCAATAATTTCATTTTATTCCAAGATCCATACTATTTCAACTGTTACACGTATCATATACCAGATAACATAAGCGATATAGATACGGGTCCCGCAAAGGGACTTACATTCGTGTTTTTCCTTGAGTCCAATCCATTTAACAGATCACATGATGAATATTTTACGCGCGATGACTACATTGAACAAACCGCTGGGGTGAAAATAGAATTGCATGAAAGAGGAATGCTACCAAATCCGACTGTTTCTGGAATCGATGTTCTCCCAGGCCATAGCACGTCTGTAGCACTGAAACAGAGCGAAATGCATTTTAAAGGGGATCCATACACCCCATGTACAAATCAAGAATTTCTCTCTGATTTGGAAGCGTACCGATATTCACGACAACGTTGCTACGACGTTTGCAAATCGAACTATGTTTTCAACAAATGTTTATGCGTTAATCCCGATTCTCCTTTCCCTGACTCATTAAGGGGTAGCAATGCAGCGTACTGTGGAACATATAACGATTCTAGCGGTAATCGTACGGAGTCTATGAACCGGTTGATAACTAAATTAAAATGTGAGAAAGAGGCAAGAATTTCATTTACAAGCGCCGTATGTGACGGCAAGCAGTTTGACCAATGCCTCGAAACATGCCACTATGATAAGTACGAGGTGTCTGTAACATCGCTACGATGGCCTTCCGTTCCAGCCTTACATGATACATACTTTGATTTTGTCAAATCCAATCATTGGAAGGCTCGCGCTATAATGGATCAGTATTGGATGTCCATGGATCATGAGGCCTTTCGCGATGTCATGTGGAATAATTTGGCACGCGTCAACATATACTACAGTGAACCAAAAGTGACTATTGTTCAGGAGGTGTCTTCTATTTCCATCTATGACTTGTTCGCAAATATTGGTGGCACTGTGGGCCTATGGACGGGGCTCTCAATTATTACACTCGTGGAATTTGTCACCCTATCCTTTCAAATATTTCACTTCTATTTCAAACGAATCATGGTTCGACAATTAACAAATCCAGCTGTACCCTACAAACAACGCTCATTTCATTTGAAGAGATCCATGCAACATACTGTTTAAGGCGAAATCGACATTTCAGATACGAGCGTTGACTGTTTTTTTTTCAACCTATATAACGATTTTCAAGTGATCCAACGATGTGCATCGATTACGTGGTCTAAATAATATAAAATATATCTCTTTTAATTAAGAACATGGATCTGTAATCATGTGACACTTTTTTTATACATTTTGACAAAACATCTTTTAACATATGGTCTCATGATTTAAACTTGAAAGCAAACTACAACATGTACCTGTATATATCGTAGTTTACGAGTAGGTTGTCAAATTTTCAGATTTATGTTTAAGAGATTCTAGAATTGTGATGCTTAAAATAAAACAACTTTATCATGCTGGGTAACTTTATTAACGGTAACATATTTCGAAAAGTTTGTTTCTGCAGGGAAAAGGAAACTAACTACATATCATGAATATCACAGACTGTGATCGCAAAACAAAATCGTATTTTAACACACATTTCTCTTGAGATTATTGCTTGTCTAGATTAACGTTTATGCTACTCATTTATGTGTAACTCATAATAGCTGAAACAGATTCTTAATTTCTAAATAACAAGAATGTGATTTTAAGACGATAAAAGTCATTTCAATTAGTGATTCATTGTATTTATGAATTCACCTCATTAACAAAGCCTTTTCAAAGAGTCTTTCATATCTTTATAGATTATACAACGCTAAAAGCTAGAATCTAATTATCCTCTAAAATCTAAGGGAAGAGTAAAGTTTCATTTCTCGTTCGTCCTTCATACGTAGTGTGGTCGGTCGTCTTCAAGAGATCCATCCTTTTTATGTAAATGTTTCGACTGGGAATATTTCCTCCTGAAATTGAAATGAAAAACAAAGGTGAGTGGCTAAGCGATAACCGTATGCATGTTAATGTGTAATATCAAAGCATAACATCAACTTAATGAACGCCGATATAATAGAACTTATCACAATTTATACCTATGATGTTTTACAAATCGCATTTTCAGAACGTTGAATATTAAAAGTGTCCTAATCCATCTAAGATGAACGTCATATTCCAAATACAGGTATATGTATGTATCGCATTTTCAAGACTGCAAATGTAACAAACACTCTACCTCGCACTGCGGAATGGCCAGCCTGTAGTCGAGATGGAACTTCTCGACGGTCATTGGTTGACTGGGATCACGTGGTGAGAAGAGGAAGATGAGTTTGTTGCCTTCGATGTCGCCTTGCTCAATCACGCGGTTGAAAGGCACGTCCTCCGCCAGGGGGAACGGGGTCGGGGAGCCCTACAAGGGATATATGGAATTGAATAAAGTGAATTCTAGGGATTGGTTAATTTG
This sequence comes from Hydroides elegans, assembly GCA_001703475.1. Lineage (NCBI taxonomy): Eukaryota > Metazoa > Annelida > Polychaeta > Sabellida > Serpulidae > Hydroides > Hydroides elegans. The sequence continues at coordinate 17,379 of LQRL01170950.1, read as the reverse complement.
TTTTGTTTTTTGGTTTATTTATTTTTGGATTTTAAAAAGTCAACTGATTATAGCCTTTTTTGTAACAACATACATGTATGTATAGAATTATCAATTGTTGTCTTCATAAGAGGGCTTTACAACGTTGACCAAACATTCGTGAAAATACTATATTCTTCGCTCACATCAAGATAGGTCACCCTACCCCACACCAAGACCCATAATCTTCGCTCAACTTAAGCTGAACATTACCCTTAAAACCAATGTAAAAGGATGGGAAAACATTTAAGTTTAAGGTAAAGGTCATAGCGGAGAATATGCAGGGATGCATTTGGCCAGACAAAATCTTGCGCCTACGGGCGCACTCCTTTTCGAAAAGTGCGCCGGAGATTGTCTCAGTGCGCCCACTAATATATATATATCCAAAAGTAAAAGCCATATATCAAAGCAAATGTGATTTTAACTACCATAGTCAGGGTGACCAGTCTCCAGTCAGATTTTATTCCCTGTTTAACCCCTGATTCTTTCAATGAACCAAGCTTGATAATGGCATAGAATGATCTGGTACTGGTATATAAAACCATAATTATTACTATAGTTATTCAATAGTCGAGTACTGAAAGCTCAAGATTTTTTTATGGGATTCTTTTAATATGCGAGCGCCGAAGGCGCGAGCAAAAATTTTCAAGAAAAGCATAAAAACCTCACTTATAATTCCAACAAATTTTTATAGGGAAATCTCACAAAAAAAAACATATATTCTTGTTTTTTTCTCCTAATCCATAATGAAATCACCTCATGTCGCCCTGATTTTCTCCAAAAAAGGGGCGAGATTCTCTGATTTTCCGGAATTCGAAATATTTGATTGTGAAATTCCCTGATTTTCCCTGACGCTGGCCAACGTGCATAGTGTACTTTGTAGACAAAAAAAAAACGAATTGACCAAGTAAAAGGGAAACAATATTTTCTAAAAATAGAGCATGTGAAAAGTCGGGCGCATCCATTTTCAAAAAGTGCGCCCGAAGGTAAAACAATGCGCCATGACGGGCGCACTGTTTTCCGAAAAGTGCGCCCGTGGTAATTTTTCTGCGCCATTTGCCCAATGGCGCAGCCCAAATGCATCCCTGAATATGGGTCCAACCTCACCATGCCATATTTCGACTCACCGTGGGTTCCATTGCAATAACAGTCACCACTCCAACTCCGTCTGCCTCGAAGCCAAAGCTCCTCAGACTCACGGCGCTTCCGTTCGATTGTAACATGATGGCGAAGGCACCGTTGGAGGTGATAAGGGTGGTCGGGTCCGAAGTGAAACTGAAATAAGTGAATGAAATATGAATTTTTTTTAGATAACTACTGACTGAAAACGTTTGGTACGGTCGAATCGGTTTTTGCATTGTTTTTTTTTTTGTTTTGTCAAACTACATGCTGTTGATTACATATCTTATTAGATTGAATCAATTGTATAATCAAATTAACTTTCGAAGTCGTATCTCACCTTGATCCGCTGTATTCCAGAGCATTGCGGAAGTAAGATGAAAGCGAGGCCGGATGTGACGTCATGTTGCCAAGGACGCCATCTTGTCGCACGTAATCGAACTTGCCGTCACATGTGATTTCGTGGTCAATGTCGTCCATGCTATCTGTTATCAAGAAATGGAAGGTCGCCAGGTTAGTTCCCGATTCATATTATACAGATAACATGTCTTCCAAGCTATCTGTTAATCAGACATGGATGGTTTTCTGGGTCAACTTCCAAGGTATGTTTGTGCAAATAGGTGTCATACTTAGTTTCTTTTTTACTAATCAAAGTTAACTAAATGAGTAAATAAAACCTGTCACTACTTATTTTAGAATGCCTATACACTGTATGTACAGCTACAGGGCCTTTAATATACGCCTTTTGAAAACCATGACAGTGTCAACCACAATGAAAATCAGGCAAATTTCACTAGCCACTAAACACCATACACCAATAGCTTTTGAGATACCCACAGTAGATTCTTTTAAGCAATCAAAACACCCACCATCGGCTTGTTCCCCACAGACGTTGCAGGCGCACTGAATAAAGTATTGGTACTGCACGCGTCGCTCGTAAGTCTCGGTTCCGTTTGCGCAAATGACAGTGGCCGATCGTTCCTCGCTCTCTCCGCCGCAGCACTTGCACACGCGTGCGTACTCGACCTAGGTGGGGGAGAAAAGATGAGGGTGATAGATTTCGAAATACTGATGTTGTGTATGCTATGGCTTTGTATTTGTTATAGTACACGTGTGTTTTGATATTAAATCTACTTTTTTTTGTAAACGATTTTACCCCCAAAATTTCCATCGCAATTACTTTTGAGTTTCGAAAATTCGACAAAACAAAATCCATATATCAGTATGACAGCCAATAATCCACCCTGATTCAAATCGATCCTTATTTATTGATTAATGACATGCTAAAATCGCTCAATTTTCTTTGACAAAGTAACGCTTCTTACCCGCTCTCCCTCGAACGTGATCATGCTGCTCTCCATACTAGGACACGAGCCCTGGCAACGCTGGAAGTCGACTGGTTCCGAGACGCACCGGTTGCCAAGGGCGTCCACAACGTCGATGGGCTTCCGGTCGCTCACCATGCTGCACTCGCCAGGGGGCAGCGCTGCAGAAGGAGAAATAGATATGATAATATTTAGGCTGAATTAGTATTTTCAAATATGAAGGTTTTGGAAATCGTGTTTTGTGAATGTTGTGTTTACAGGATTACGAATGGAGATATTAGTAAAAGGATATAAATGAGAGTGGTTTGTGACTATGCATGCTGCACTCGCCAGGGGCCAGGGCTGCAGAGGGGAAAGATATATGGTGTTAGGTGCTTGATTGGTTTCTATTTAGTTCTCAAATATGAAGGTTCTGGGAAGTATTTTGTGTTTACAAGATAATGAATGGAGATATTTTGGGAAAAGGCGGTGAATGAAAAAATGTGTTATAACTCTGAATGTTCATGCTTCATAAAAATACATAAATTATCTAAGCGCCTATATCATATGTTAACTCTAACGTGCATTATGTTAATTCCTGTGACATAAAAACGCCATGTCCCACTCTCGTCTACTCATTTCCCAACTATTTTCTTTTCCCATATTTTATTGACCGCTCTCGACATCCATGTAACAATGTTTACGAAACACTCAAAACTTACTGGTAGTGGTATAGGTCGGCACGCATCGGCAGCAATCGTCTGGCATAGCACTTCGTTCTTCTCCAGCTGCACAAGGTTCGCACGTTGTGTCCGTGATACTCGTCGTCTCTCTTGTGGTGCAGTTGTACAGTTGACAGCTCTGCTCTTGTAACGTGTCTGAATAGGGAGAGGAAAGGGGGATGAGATGGATAGAAATCTGGTTGCATAGTTTAGCTTGAATATCGTTTTCTATTTGTAGAAATGAGGATTTCATATTTGCTATTTATATAATGCTTTAATGATAACAATTACACTATAAAATAAACTCACTGTTTTTCTCTGGATCAGGGTAGCATATCGTTTGAGAGTTCTGACAGTAGCTGAAAGTGAAAAAAAAATCATGACGTACTAGTATATAGCAAGACTGTAATTGTGATGTATTAAGACAACCATATAATACAAAAGCAACACTCATATAAGGGAATTCGAATTTCAACGAGAGCTTAAAGATATTTCAGGCTATAAAACTGGCATTTTTACCAACCAATGTTAATAGCAACATTGAGCTAAGTCTTTTTTTTGGTTAGCACATACATTCGGTACTTTCCTAACACATATGAAGTATTTCAAAATGATCATGGCCCTCCTCCTTACCAGATATCGCACGGATGCATGGGCACGATGCTGCCATCGGGATACACTTGTCCGTTATGCAGACAAGGCAGGCACTCTTGGGTGTTGCAGGGAATCGAAATGTTGGTCAGAGTGATGTCACAGAATTCACCGTTGCCCTGCGGGGGAGGTTGGTTCGGGGATCTGTTGGGTTTGAAAAGGAGAAAATTGTTGAATATGGCATATTTGTTAAAAAATAAATGTTCATCAAATAATAAAATTATATAGAATTAACAATTAGGCAATTTACAAATATATTTGTAAATACATGCATATTTATCATATATAAGCATATGAACTCTCACTAAGCCAGGACTTAGTTAATACTTTCACAATACTGTGTGATATATTATGTATATCATTAATGTACCTGAATCGTGTCTTTTCGCCTCCTCCGCACTCCTGTGAACAGGCGCCCCACTCTCCCCAGTCAGAGTAGCCGCAGTCAACTGATAGGAAACAAAAACATACATGTTGACATAAACAATTGAATATAAGATATACAAGAATCCATGCACTTTTAAAAAGACATTGTAAATTATTATGGATATACGATTTATTAGTTCAATTAACACAAATAACTTATTGTCTGTAATTTTCATATGAATATAATAATAGACTACCGTATATAAACATGTATATTTTTTTGTAAAATTAAAATTCAATCGATAAACTTACGATCACAATCTTCTTGGAATGTGCAGTTATAGAATCCATTCGTGCATTCACTGAAAAATAAGATGAAAATACAAATCAATATAAATACAACAACATTAATATCGAAAAAAAATAAGAGAGAAATTTAACCATTCCAGGATAAAAACGAAAAGAAATACAATACATTGGCGTTTTCAAATTGGCCTAGAGACTACTTTGCTATGATTTCCAACATTTTTTTGTATAGTAAATCAAGTACATTCAAAGGAATCAGCCTTACGAACATGCATACAGTTTACATGAATTAAAGTAAAAGCCTAAAGTAGTGGCCAATATTTACCAGATCATGCAGTCGACAATGACGGGCTCTGTGCTGCTGAAGGTGTTACCACATTGGTCTTCGCAAGAGCACTGGTCGATTGGGATGCAACGGCCTGAGAAAATTAAATGAAAATTATGTACTCAAGAGCAGACTATAAAATCGAATCTTATTTTTCTTTACGAGGCATAAATCAACATAATATAGATGACACTTTAGAAAATAACGTAAAAATTAATTTTTAGTTTGCAAATTTTCGACATACTTCGTACAATGTACTCTTTTGATTAAAGGATATCCACTATTAAATTAAGCTTATATCTTTGAATTCAAATATTGAATCCAATCCAAAACCCTTACCATCATAATTCTCCACCATACCGCCCGGACACACACACTGCTCCTCGCACGACGTATTCCTCTCTTTTGCACATAATCCGTGAGCGGCCTCATAGCAAGACAAGCAGTAGTGAGGACCCTTACGGGCGGCCACGTCGCAGCTGTTCTCGAAGGTCTTGCCGCGGGCACATGGTACTGTCGTAAAATAGGTTGAGGGGTATATATGAAGAAATACATGATATCATATGCATGAACCTAATAATAAATGCACATAAGCAAGATAAATCAAATCTAAAGTTAAAGTAAGGAAGTCGGAGCAATGCTTCAGGCTGATGCACATATCATCTTATTATAATAGTTCAGAGCTTCCGACTGTGGGGAACGAATAACTTCCCTTTAATGAAACGCTGATGTTTACGCATCGACCTTTAAACAAATCATATAACATATTTTTCAGACATCAGTTATTTTTTAACCATCCCACTTACACTCTGGTGGCTGACAGGGCTGCAAATTGCACTCTTCCCACTCCATGCTCATATCATCACAGACACACGGCCCACTTCCCTGCACCAGAGTGTGGTTGCGTTGCCTCTTTCGGAATCCGCCACCGCACCCCTCGGCGCTGCAAGCGGTCCAGGAACCCCACGTGCTCCATTCGCATTCGGCTGTACGAAAAGGGGAGATGAGATTAAATATTGAAAAGAGGTATCTTCCGTGTTTACAAATCTTTGATAATTATGTTATTCTTAAGCGGCAAATGGTTTGGTTATTTGAAAAATAACACAGAAATATAGCAAAGATTTGTTTAGTCCGCTTACACACAAAAAAATAAAGCTCATGAAAAGGTTACGTTTCAAAAAATAGCTTATTCACTCCGAGGCGTTATACAATGTAGGCCTACATGAAATTTCGTAACGCATCAATCTAGAGATATCCTTC
>LQRL01170936.1:23126-36374 GCA_001703475.1 Hydroides elegans | reverse complement strand
AAAGTATGACGGACAGACAGACGGACAGACGGACAGACAGACAGACGGACGGACACCCCAAACCTATAGGCCCCCAACCTTTTGGGTTGGGGCCTAATAACGTTTTGGAAAATGTCTGGAATCGCTACTAACTGTATGCCAAATATTATTGCGATTGGTGAAGAATTGTAGCCTTGAGTGTTTTCACAAAGTAATTGTTTACGGACGGACAGACGGACGCGGCGATAGCAATACAAGGGCAGGGAACCAATCTCGGAGGAAAATCTTGCTTTTCTTTCAATATTTGTTAAACAAAACAATGTCAACAAACAAATGAAACGGCAAATAGAAGAGGGATAAATATCATAATATGTGAAACATGAATTAGGAAAGGTAATCTTAAATGAGTACAGACTCCTTTTTAAAAATCACTTCCTGGTTCAATTCGTAAGTCAGGGTCGGAGAATAGCTCTGATTGGTCAATTTTGTAAACAAACCATATTATCGCCCACTAAGTGAGCGAGAACAAAAAGCGAAAATATCATGTTACAAAATGTTATTTCTTATACATATTAGCATATATTAATGAAACTGCATCTTATGAATATATGGAAGAAGTGTCATATTTGTCACTCAGCGATAAATACGTTTTCCTCACTTTGCGAGAAAAAGGTTCACTCCGACTCAGGACGCTACCCTTGTAGCCTTCAGCCAAAGTGTTGGCTGAGGAATAAAAATGTCTTTGTGCATTCGGAATTCTGTCGAATGTAACACAAGCCTATCACCGAGTCTCAATGTATGTGCCATATTTATATATCACACGAACAGTGACAATATTATTATTCAGAATATAAAATAATTGAATTATTGTAAAAAGGATTATTCTGTTGAAGGATTAGAAATATTAGTTAAGGATGCCAATATACTCTATTATCGCCCGAGTTTCATGTCGAGTTCAATATGTTACCGACCGGTGGAAGTCTTAGTATGAAATGCTGTTCCAAATCAGTAATCGCTTCATCTTTTCTCTTAGGTACTGGGCCTGTCTTCGAATTCATTTTCCTTAAATAAAGACTTTTTGCAAAACAAAACTAAAAAATGAAAACAACAATGTTTTAAAATCTAATCCAAAAGCCGAATTTCCCGAAATTATTTGAATAATCAAAATGTCAAAGTTGAAGAGCACCCAACGAGGTGTTACTCAATTTTTAGAATATACCTGCTAGCTTTGAGAAACACATTTTAAAATCATTTTTCAATTTTCGTAATAAATATTCGGAATAATTATTTCAAAATTGATTGAATGTACTTATAATTGTCTAATAAACATAATTTTAATATAGGCCAGGTATTTACGTTAAATTCATTAGACAATTTGGGCAAATTTATTCGTTTGACTAAAAGTTTGTTTTGGACACATAAAGACAACCGGTAGAGATACAAACTAGCACTGCGCTTATAAGAAAATTTACCAGCAATAGATGGCTGACTTAAAGCGTTTTCGCAAAATGTCGCAAAAATACATTTTTTGCCCAAACTATCTATCATTTCAATGTTTGTACCTTTTCTGTACCAAGCAGACTAGAAGAGAAGAAAAGGCACATCTTTTTTTCACAAAATGTTAGTGTTCAAACACCATTATTTTGTTGTTATTCTTTATTCTAAAGGTGTTTACGGTAATTTCAAACCTTTTTGAAAAATGTGTCGTGGGTGCCCTTCAACGTTGCGATATAAAATGAATGCAGAATAAATCATTTATGTCCAAGGTATAAACATGTTTGAAAACGTTCAAAATTAACTGAAATGGACAAAAGGACAAAAGGACATAGCCAGACATTTCTGGAAATTATACGTTATAATGCACATCGACACAGGTAACTCAAACGATATTGAGATGCACAGAGACCCAAGGAAGGGATTGTGTTCTCGTCATAACTTTTCTTTTTTTCACGGAGCTTATATTTAGTGCCATAATGAGAGAAAATAAGGATGTTTTAGATATATAAGCGACATGACGGCACATCAACAGCGGAAAACGAGGATCAACTACACATACTGACCAAAAGGGTTAATCTATAAGAAAATATAAACAGGATAGAGATAAACACAAAAACATACCATGGTGGTAAGGAGAGAGTAGAGTATAGGGTAAATTAGATGGCCAAGATGTTGAACAAGTCAAGATATTTGTTTATTTGAGAGAGCTGATTACTGAATACTGAAAATTGGCAGGGAATGTTCACAGAAGAATAAAAATAACGAAAAAGCAATTCAGCAAAATAAATTCGTATTGTATGAACAAAGAGGCCAATGTTTATGACAGCATAGAAAAGATAACTGTTATTGCTTGAATATATCACAAGACACGATATCTTTCAAACAAACTGCTGGAGGGTATGGTCGTGGACAAGCACAAAAGATATATACCAAGAATGCAATGGAGTGACTAATCACACATTTGATGGGTCGTATATAAGAGAAGGCATAGCGTACGGTTCAATACAAGATGACAAAAAGATGAAGGCTCGTGACCGTTGACGTCAATCGGCACGTCATATGGAATGGGAAGGTTTGGAGACAAAACATGAAATAACAATACTTAATCTTGCAAAAATATTTGATTTTATATTATATTATAATACTTATATTCGACAAATGATATGTTCTTAATAAGTGTTTGATTCATACTCATATTTGTTTCGCTGTTTTTTGTCAAATAAAACGACCCTCAATAATGAAATATGATATGCATCCATATCCAGAACTGCCATGTCATATACACTTAAGTCCATCGGATTTTCTTTTGCTTCATTTTATTTTGTTGAATTCAGAATAGCATTTATTTAGATAGTCAACATTTTACATGGATCTCGAAAACATGTTATACGTTCCGATATTTTGAATGGGGGATGACATTTAAATTGTATTCGATTGTATTAAAGCCCATATATTAAATTCAAAATGCTCATTTACCAATCTTTTTAAGCATGGTTGTATTTGCCGATTTGGGAACAGTATGCTTTTTTCAGAATATCTAATTCATTTGAATGTTATATTCTTAATTTGCATATAATATATTGAAATTCTTTTATAACATATTTGATATCCCTATTTTGATGTAGTTTTATTTTACTTTATTGGAAATTTGGCGTTTACCACGATTTATTGACAACTATCTGAATTAAGACATTTGTTAAAGAAAATCCACAAACTGAACAATTACATATATGTCAAAATAATTTGTAACTGATGATAATGCCTTGAAAATGCATTTTTTGGGAGTTTTATCTGATAGGTGTGACGCAATATTTCGTAATATATTATAGTTTTAGGAAACATTTGATATAATATCTCACATCGTGACCATATAGTGAATAAAAAGTAAACAACTTCTCGATTAGTATGAGCAGCGAATGTGTTTTACTCTGCAGGAGTGTTTTGTTTCGTCACATGAGTGTTGAACTAAGAAACCTATGCAGTGTGCTATTTAAAGTCACAGCGTGGTAAAATAGAATGAGTTGAAAGGCTAGGACACTTCAAAAACAACTTTTTACGTTAACCAACTTAGTTTCTTATATTAAAATTAAGTCTGAATACTAAAACTGAGTACTAAAACATTTTTATTATTGCTATTTATTATTCATCAGTTAATGGTAGTACCTACAAACGCTATACAATATAACGTTGACGATACTTTGGATCAAACAACGAACATGAATGACATTCGAAATCGATCACTTCCTGATGGCAACGGTCCTAATAATAGTGACGCGAATGATGTCAGTCCAGTTCAAATGGATATTTCTGTCAATGATCTGTCCAAAACAGAAGGAAAGCGAAGCTTAGATGAGTCTGATGAGCCCAGTGGTAAGCGTATTAGGACGAAGAATAGGTTAAAATTTGCGTTTGTTACGCTTAATTTAACCATTTTGAGCATACACTTGCATTGCGTAATTTCCACAATATTTCATTTTTCTAATAAAGATATCGACATGAATATTTGCTGAACAAGGGCAATTTTAAAGGTTTTAATGACGATATGCTTTTCTTGTATGAAGTATACAAAAATAGTTCTGACATGAAATCATATAATCATTACTAATATATTGTTATACTTGATTTCATTTTTATATTCATTATTCATTTATTTATGATTATCAATATCATAATACATTTCCTCATTATAATAATTGTTGCTTTATATTACGTTAGTAGCACGTATTTTTAATATAATATAACTTTATATTCTAATATCTTTATTGTCAGGACAGAGAATTTGTATATATTTCAGAATTTCATGATGTCCTAAAAGGCATGTCGATCAATTCCCTCAAAACTAACCGACACCGAATTTTCATTTTTATAGTGGCACGCACACCGGTTGCTTTGGAGATACTAGCGGATTTTTCTGAAGACATACTGGCTTTTGAAGAGAATTTTTGGAATTAATCAGAATCAGATCGTTCTCAAAATGACAATGAGTCAATTGACTTTCTATGAAGTAAAGGCCCTAGTGTAGTAGGTCGATCCCAAAGCGTTGAAGAGAACTGTGATTCGCAATGTGCTATATAATTTCTTAACTTTATTAAACATTTCGATACATTGAAAGAGTATATATATAAAAATTGTTCTGTTGCTAGAGTTTATTAACTATCTTGTTAACAAATTGGACGGATTTTCTGATGGCATAGATTTGTATCTTAAATAAATTGGGCTGGCGGGACCGGCTGTTTTAAAACAAGCCAGGGGCTGGTATAGAAAATGCTGAACCGGGGTTGGGGCGGTTGGGATGGGGGCGCCAATAATATTCACCCTGATATATTTCTTATTAGCGTTATGATATCAAGCAGTCATTTCTAACATTTAGTGTCTTGTATGCCAACTGTTTATCACTGAATCGCATTGCACATTCATATTATGGACTATTTGTGTCCCACCTAAAACCTTATTAGGCATACGATAAAAAATTATTTAGATGTACATGTTTATTTGTGTTCCAGGTGATGAGCCTCAAATCAATGACCGCAACATCACACCGTCTCTAGCCAATAGCCCTATCACCATGGCCATCATACTCAAAGTGATGAACATTTGGAATGCCTCAGTCAGTAATAACAATATTCCGAGTTAATGCGGTTAAATTCATCTTTCGTTTCACCTAGTTTTGATACGTAGGACATTCAGCACCATGCGGACATGGGTAACAGCAACAACAGGAATAGTTTGATATTCAAGGCATTGATCGAAACGTCATGCGGCTCTAGAGTATAACTGTATTGTAATGTGCGAGGTGGAATACAATGACATGGTTTTGGACAAATTTAACAATTTGGAATAACTTATAAGCAATGATCGATTGAGCGACATTTAAATTTCTTGTTCTCTTAATTGGTAGGAATATGTTGAACAATACGAAAATATTAGTTTCTGTTTTTAAATTGAGAAACGCAATGGTGCAGGGACTTAAGGTATATAAATATTAATAGCAATGTCAACATGCAATGGTGCAGCCATGTACTCAAGTGATAGTTGGAAAATTTAAAGGAAATTTAGCCATTCAATTATCGCTAGTGAGTTTTTGAAACTATACTCTTATATAATCCCAGCCGCATCGTTAACCACACGTTGCAAAATTTATGCTTATTGTTTATCTAAGATCAACTATCCACCAAAAGAAAGTAAAACCTTTTAATTGGATAATATCTTTGTTAATTGTCAATACTTTGGATTTAAATTTTTGCTATCGTCATCAAATGTTCTACACGGTTCTATTATATTGCTTTATTGCAATAAACCGATGGTCAATGTGTTAACACCTGATTCTATTCTATAGTTTCATTGCAATAAACCAATGGTCAATGTTTAAACATTTGGTAGGGGTCAAAACCTGATTTTTTAAGTGGAAATGAGACAGGGTACTTCGGATTGCACTTTTTAATTGTAGAATAAACAGTAGAACGAAAATGGCAGTTTTTACCTTACTTTTAAAAGTTTTTATTTAGCGCACATAACCATGTGACGAACCCCTAAACGAGTGCTGTCATCATAATACGGTATGCTGGAGTCCGATATTTGCAAAGAAACAGTGGTACGCTATTTTAACTGATCCAAGGCTATATTTAACAGTTCACAGCATGGAAATTATGACCAAAGAAGGAAGTTGGACAGACCAAGGACTCGGCGTCGTCGGATAAAAACGCCGATAAAGGATAAAATGGATTCAGATGCTTTTCCTGCAAAACCAGTTTTGCATTGCAGCGGTCAAAGCGACTCAAATATCAAAACCACGGCAGTTTATCAGTGGCCACTTAGTTGTTTTAAATACAAGCCATAATGCGACGTATTCTAGGAGTGCATGATAAATGATCCTTATACAAACAAACCATGCTTCATATAACTAGCATAAAGGGAAGACTTTTTAGGTTAATTATTTTGTTTAAGCTCAAAATTGAGCTCAAAAAGTGATGCCTGCGATAGAAATTCCTTTAGAAAAGTAGTATTTTAATATGTCTACTCAATTTTAAATACACTCATTTCTCGGTATGTTTTAACGTTCAACTGAAATTGTCATATGAAAGTCACGGGTAGTCATATTTTTATTTTCATAAGTATATTACTGTTAAAACATTTAATTATGCAATTTTGGTTGCATATGATGAGTACAGTGGTATACAATTATATATGTGAATATACATTTTGTTCTGTTAGCTGTAATTCATATATTAATAAATAAATTAAACAAAAATATTAAAGTAGAGCATAGGAATCAACAGAAAGAAAAAAATACATAAGTAGTTATAATCAGCATAACAATAAATGTTATGCCATCTGGTGAAATTCTTTTATCATATTGGAAAGTATAAGTATACATAAGTTTATTGTTATATATCAGCTACATACATTCAAAAGCTTTACAAAGACATATGGCGTGCAACCATTGTACTTGAGTGATTGTTTGACACTTTCTCAAGCTTGTTTTAGCCAAGTCTTGGAGTGCAAGATTGTTCTTAGGGGGTAATTACATTGATAAGCTTTATTTCAGAAACCGAATTTCCCTCGGAGTGCAACTTACATTTTTGAGTCGTAATTATCCAAGCTCAACTCAAGCTTGATTCAACATTATTTTTTTTTGTTTTGAGTCAAGGCAAATGAATGCAATTTTATGTCGTTATGAAAGGGTACTTCTTTTGCATGAACTCCTATTATGAAACCTTATTTATTTGAAAAGGGTTTTGATACAATTTGAACATCTCATATACTTTTTGATTATTCTAAAACAGTATTTTACTAAAATGTGAGGTGAATAAGTAAATGATCACTGTTTATCAACTATCTCATAGCCTATGAACGTGATAGCAAAGGTCATGTCTGAAAAATTAGCTCCGTATACCGATCTCGAAAAAGAAATTTTGTTTTCCTTAGTTGAAGAAAGGATTAATATAATAGAAAATAAACAGACAGTTGTTCTATGCAGTCCAGACATCTGACCATCCGTTCGCTGAAAGCATGAGGACGAAAAGAAATACAATGTTATCAATAATTGTAACATTGGAGGTAAACAATATGAGCGATCAAATCCTTCTGGTTAATCAATAAATGTCATAATTTCTGCAAGTAGGAGGAATACGGCATCCTTTGGTTGAAGAAGCCGATTTGAAAAAGTTGCATCGTTAAACTCTTTGAAGGGATTCGATCTCTCTCGAATAACACGCTCAATAGGCTGATTTTCATTCACATCAATATCATCTAAAATATCCATATATTCAGCCAAATCTGCATTGATTTTAATCAATAAACTTGAAATGTAACCATTCAAATGAAAGAGTTTTACAAAGTGGATAAATTAAAACTTCTATACTTATTTGTACGCATACATATATTCTCACAAAATGACAAATATGGTTTATGATTTGAAGAAATCATTACCGTCAAATAGATAAAACATATGCACATCAAATACATATGACAGTACTTGACATTTAAAATATCAATAATGCAAGCTTGAGTAATGCTCAAGCACTTCAACCAAGTATGACACTTGCAATTCAAACCCTTACTCAAGCAACGCTCAAGTCTTGTTTGGGTCAATCAACGCTAGTTGTACTTGGGCAATAGAGTCGGATCCATTCAAGACATAATAATCACTGATCCATTAGCCATAAGCTTAATATTTGAGTCCAATTATCAAATACTGTCTTTTAACATTGATCTGGTTGATATAGGACTTTCGAAACCTCGATAAAAATATAAACTGTGATAGAATTTTAATAAACTGAATATCCATAAAAATATGAGATGAATAAACAATTCGTTGATGTATTTCAATTTTCTTTGAATTACTTTCATTTTTATTGTAAAATGTAAAACCTTATTGCCATACTACACTGATAGCATGTTTTATCAATGAGACCCGCCTCATTCGCATGCATATTGAGAGCAAAAAGTACATTTTATGTGCATATTGAAATAGTATTTGTAAGAAAAGTATAAATAATACCCTTATTAAGTAAATATATATTACTCTTCAATAGGTATTCAAGCTTTCTGAGAAAATGAACGATTTCTATTGTAGACATCACCTTTGAATATTAGTTCTAATTTCACCCTATATATATATATTGGTTCTTATGGTGGATTTTCGGCCCATTCATGCTCAATTGCAATTCTCGTACACTAAATGAGCACATAGTGAGGATCAACTATGGAAAATCAATAAGTGCCCGCTAAATGGCCAGAAGTAACCTCCGTGACCCAAAACCAGTCCCATAAGTCCGAATACGACGGCGCGGACACGAATAACGTGCTCGAATATCGTACGTTCGAACGGGCGAAGGCGGTAAAACGGAAATGATTTTGCAAACAAAGTTCACCTTTTTGATCGGAGAATTCTCGTATAGCGTCATTTGACACTTAACGTCGAGTCCCCTATCAGCTACACTGCACCGATGGCCGCCATAGGGCGTATGGGCGCATCGGCGAACAATTTATCGCTTATTCTGTAAACCAAGTCCACTGCTCCGGAAGAGCTTCTGTGGTGGTTTTATATGTCGTCCCGTACGGGTTTTAGTCAGAGCTACAGGTTACCAACGATAAACGAACAGCAAATCATAATAATGCTTCTTTATATCGATGGTCATGCTTCTACTGTCCTAACTGTCAATTAAAAATTTGAGGGTACTCATCTTTAACTAGCCAGTGCTCATTATCAACTGATTATCATTACGTCTTTAAAAAGAAGTCATATGATAATATGATAAATAAAACTTTGTGAAAGTTTCAATAAAATCGAATAAATATCAATTATAAAAAAGATACGTTTGAATAAAATATATACTATCTTTTAGCGGTGAGTATATATACTAAAGTACAAAAAGATGCACAGTTATATATTTAAATATATATTTTTTTCATTTTTTAGCCTTCCATGTAAACTGAGTTGCTGAATTATGACACAATACCTATTTTCATGTTTTTTTTACTAAAGGCAATAAATAATGCGGAATAATATCATTAAAAAAGCTTAGGACAAACATTTTCTCTCAACGAAAAGAATAGCTCCTATAATTCACAAAAAACGCTATTGGCGAATAAATATAAAAGTATAGAATACATTAAATTCAGTTATTATACTGATATATTTTCGATAAAAAATCTAGCGATTATGGCGCCATGATAAGCATAGCGCTATATATTCTATTTCTGATTTGCTATATATTTATAAATGGGCAATGTATTTTGAATTTTTCTTCGGCTAAGTGAATTCAGTTTTAGAAATCCAACAATTAAAATGTGGCACGGGATTATTTAAACTGTAATAACATTTTTCTTAATTATTCTATTCTTTTCAAAATATATCAATATGAAACAACTAAGAATTTGTCATCTGTTGCAAAAAACTAAAATCCAGATATATGTGTTTACATTGGTGTATATTTGGGAGCAGTTTGAGAAACTTAGAAAATGTTGCCGATTCTTAAATTGGTGAAATCTTTGTAAATTAAAAAGAAGGTGGCCCCCCGCGGTTCCCTGTCAATAAATCAGAGAGACATACATGTCTTGTTTGACACTTAAAGGGGTGCGTGCAATATTATAAAAATCATACTCAATATTCTATTTAGACAAAGCGTTGCAGACTAGGGGTGGGTCGGTCCGACCATGAGCTCGGTCCGGTCCGGTCCACGAAAAAGTTCGGTCCGGTCCGGTATTTTCGGTTCTGTCCGTTTTGTATAAAAACCCGTATCGAATAAGTTGCGGATATATGTTTAATCCATTATGAATATGGTAAAGGAATTATTTTAAAAGTCACTGCACTTATGAAAACAAGTACAGATAGCATTTTATAAAACGCGAAAAAGGGTCAGGAACATGTTGAACGGAGTGGGAATATGTAGCGTTCAGCCTCAACCTGATATTCCAATAAGTTGCAACATGTTTTACTGATGGCGACAACGTTATCAGGTTGTTTTGTTCATCATGCAAACGAATAAACAAGGCACTTTACATCGAATGCTTACACAGAAATTATAACTGTGGAATTAACAAGCATCAATGCGAAATTCCTCCTCAATTGTGAATCCCTATTTTCTTTCACGATTGTTGATTGCCTTTTGATCTTTCTTATACCTCATTAACTTAAAACATAAATAGTATGGACTCAAAATGTGTGTGTGTATACAGTGAAACTACACAAGCTAAATCATCCTCAAACAATTGAATGTATAATTTCTTTGAAGGGGATTAATCAGTAATTTTCGTTCGTGTCCAATGTATTAATCCTATTGACAGAATAACTGTTATGTTTAAGACATCAGCATCAAAGTAATACGTGGTTTCTCTAGGAAGGGGGATTAAAGATTTGACTAGAGAATTACTCAACCAGATTATCAACGTTTTATGATACCGTATGTAGTATTTTATTCATATAAAGCGCTCTACGTAATTCATTATTGATGGACATGATAACAAATTAAATATATGCTTTGGTATAATACAGCCGCAATTTAACACAAATAGCATATTTCGATGAATAAAAAAATAATGTATTTTTGCAACATATTGAAAATATATAACACCAAATATAAGTAAAATGTCTTTTAGTGATCATTCAAACAATGGCACTCCTTGTAATCAGCACCTCAGTTATCTAAATGTACGACACTTCGCAAACATCTAAAGATAAGCTTATCCGAAGGCAGACAAAATAAGTTGCAACCTAATAGAATATTTTATTTCAACTTGATGAACAAGGTTGGAACAAGTTTCACCCTATGTTGACAATAGGTTTAAACTTATTTTCGCGTTTTATAAAATGCTATCTGTATTTATTCCTTGATTTGATATTTATTGCTACATCAACCAACTAAGACAATATTTGTTTACTTTCAAATCAAAATCTAATATCTTATTTAGGTTCGAATTTTAACTTCAACATAACCTGATACGACCATCACTCAATAAGTGTTCTTATTCTTATTACGTATGTATATAAACACTTCCCAATCGAAGTGAGTACAACACAACACTGTCGAAAATCTTATGTCTGAAACTAGCATTTCGATCTTTATATCTTTGGTTTCATATCACATCATAGCTTTCCTGTGTGTTTACATGTTCTTTTTCAGAAAAAAAAACATCATATCAACTATATATGGTTTGAGTGTGGATCTAGAGGCGATCAAAATATCACCTGTCGTACTGAACAAACGCTCAAATGGTACACTCGTTGCTGGAATGGTGAATAGCGAACGGGCTAACGCAGTTATCATAGGGAATTGAGATTCGTTATTTTCCATCAATCAAGAGGACATCTGTTAACTGGAATCGCGTCAAGGCTCTTGTATTTTGAATTTCTTCCTCCGCGAGATCTACCGGTTGTTGTGGTTCTCCCGTGGTTTCGGCTACAATAAAGAATTCTTGGCCAAAAAAAAATCAGCGAGGCCCGATGGCTTAGTGTCTGTTTCTTGGTCGGATCTTGCCTCGGTTCTGACATATCTGGGCTTTGGTGCTTCTGGTTCTGAAGGGAAAGAAGCTGTGGTAGAACGGGCGCGGGTGTTGGGTCTCGTTCAGCATTTTCTTTGATTCTAGGGACCTGTTCAATGTACAGTTCAGCAGCTTTATTTGCAATCTGCGTGAAGACCACCATTTTCTGACCGGGCGACATGAAAGGTGCTGCCTTAAACCTTTGGTCAAGCAGTGAGGCCATGCTCATCAGCTGTTGTATATCTTCGTTCTGGTATCGTGTTGCAAAGTCCTTGGACATGACGGTTTTTACGTCTTTGATAAGACTCCTATTGCCTTCTTTCACACCGAAATGTGCATTCAGTTTTCTCAATGACTTTTCTCAAACTCTTTTCCGCTAAATCAGGATCGACTAAATCAAGTCTCTAGACGCTTTGCTGTATCACTAAGCATATACAGCTTAAATATTAGACTTGGATATTAGACTAGTCTTAAGTCGCATCGGATTTCGCTTTCATAAAACAAAATCGAAAAAAAAATGTAATGGACCGAACCGAACCGAGATTTGGATTTTCGGTTTTCGGTCCGGACTGAACCGAGGGTAATAGTTCGGTCCTCGGTTCGGTACCGGACCGACCCACCATCTAAAATGAAAACAATCTTCAAAAGTTATATTACCATCCATAGTTAAAATTATAGCTATTTCACACCGCCGATTTGCCTCAACTACGACGCGACGCGACGCAACCAGACACAGTCGTAGACAGTCTTTGGCCGGTTGAGGCAAATCGTAGACATGTTAAATTATTTTTAACCGCCATGGCGCGAAAGGCAATGCGAATTGTTACGTCATAGATATTACATATTTGTTTGCAAAGAGTAAAAAAACATTCGGAAATACAATTATTGGAAATAAATAAATAGACTGTAATAAAATGTGAATAGTCGAGTCAATATTTTGAAGAAAATTAATATTTACTTATTAATTCATTTAAATTGTGTAGAATAACTATATATATATTTATTAATATGAGTTCATGACGTTATTTTGTTTGTCTTATTATTTTGAGTAGTTGTTCTTTTTTTAAAAAATAACATTGAAAGGAATGTATGTAAAATAGTGTTGTTCAAATATTATATTAATACTACTTATTGATTGATAAAGTTAATATACTCGACAACAAAAGAAGTGTCCGGTCATTTTAGGTTAATATTTTTTCATTGTATCAAAAGTGGACCCAATTAAAACACGTTTGTTAGTTTCAGTAATGATAATTATAGGTGGTCTCGCAAACCTAACAATCTGGAATG
>LQRL01170936.1:6151-19090 GCA_001703475.1 Hydroides elegans | reverse complement strand
GGGGGGGGGGGGGGGGGGGGGTAGGGCGAAGTTTTTTTTGTCTATGTAGATCTGCGCGTTCTAGACACAGGTATTTTCATTTCTAGACACAGGTATTTTCATCAAAACACATGCGCTACTCCTGAACAAGATACATAGAAGTCTACAGATTTATATCAACATTTAGACGAGGGCGGAACACCACGTTACTGCAAACGTAATGAACAGCAAACTCCTCTTTGCGTCAGTCTGATATAGACTCTTCATCATTGGAGATGATGATATGGCTTATTTGCGTCATTATAAGCTTCGCCGTGAGCTCGTTTGGCTTGCTTAATAATCCGGCTCAATTTATCAAGGAAACTTTATATACCCCCGACGAGTTTTGTTATTAATGATATGAATGTTTGCAGTCATTACTAACCTATCTATATATAGTGTCTAGTCTGCCAACTGCTAATTACTAAATCACATTGCACGTTTTATGGGAACTTTATGTGTCAGACCTATCAAATCTAATAGAGTCTATAATAAAACATTATTCATATATACATGTATATGTCTTTACCAGGTGATGAACCTATAGTTAATGACCGCAAAATCACACCAGCCGACAGTATGATCACCATGGCCTCTCATGATTTAGAATGCTTCAGTCACCAATTTAGTTTGGATGGGGTTCATTCATCCTCAATGCCGACCAGTTCCGATACGAAGCATATTCGGCATCATGGGTACATGAGTAGCGGCAACAACATGAATGATTTGATACTCAATCCGGGGAACGAAATAAGTGACACCGCTCTGGAGTATTATTTTATGGTAATGCGTGAGTTGGAATATGATGATATGATATCAACGATTTTCAGGGCGCATAATCTATGCTTCCTGAAAGGCTAGAAGAAATATGTTAAACAATTTGAACATTTTCTTTTTTTTTTTACTTTTTATTTGAGAAACGGAATGATGTAGATATAAACGTACTCATGCGATCGATGCGAAATTTAAAAGTTAATGTTGCAATTCAAATATCGCCAGCGAACTTAGAACTATAGGTTAATGTTAATGTAATTTCGAAGCGATCGCTAGAACGAATGACGTTACCAACTACACACTAACTGGCTAATGGTATACTTATTGTTAATTGAAACATATATAAAGGATATATCATTACTATGAATAAATTGAATTTACATTGTGCTCCTTATCATTATACGATCAAATACTGAAAATTCGACACGCTATAAATTGAATATTAAATCCGTATATATATGTGGATTCATTGTTCGTACAGTGTTGAGTGTGTTATGCAGTAAATTAACTCTACAAATACATTTCTTTTTATCGACGTTTTGAATTAGATCTTAAGTTTTTACTGGGGGTATAGGATTTACTTCCTAAACATATCTAGAAGTGTAGTAAAAAAAATGCAAAGGCCAGTCAATAGGTAACCGATATGACCAGGATGTAGCTGTTCTGACTTGTTGCGGGAATTCGAAGTTTCCGTGCAAGCTGTAATGTAAAATAAAATTTAAAAGTCACTTTCTTGGGGTAAAACTTGAATAGATAGAAATAGTAACTTTCTATAGTAGAAACTGACATAATTATATTTGTGATATTATATATTTAATAAAATATTGTTATTGTTATGTCATTTTGCTTAGATTGTGAAGTACACATAATCTAAATATAAAATGTATTGTAAGGCGACATTTTAAATGATAAATGTAGTTATACTATGAAAGAATTATCAAAAACAAAAATCTTACAGTTCTCATTTGTAAGGAATTCGGTTGCCTCTCCCTCATCACAAATCCTAGGCACACCTCCAGTCTGCTGTTGCCAGTAGCAATAGTAAGATGTATTTTGATAAGAGTCGATAAAAGATGAAGCCACACCTAAATGAATCGGCGTTCCTATTATTAGACATGAACTCGAGAACACTCCTAAGCAACTACTTCCTTGATACATTGCGTGCATATATAATTGTATTTCTAACTCCTATATGTTTCTTAGAAAACCATTTTAACAAGAATTCGAAGAAAGATGTTTGCTCCTCCTATATTCCTCATTGTTAATATTTAGAAATACGATAATACAGATTTCTTATGAAAATAATATGAAGAGCCTATACAACAGGCGCATATTTAGAGGGGGCACAACCCCCCCCCCCCTGTTCGCCCTTATATGTAATACAAAAAGTAAATTGGTGCCCCCAGGTTCGGTCTGATATTTAATACTGTTGGCGCCCTCAGGTTCAATGTTTTTTCTGGATATGCGCATGTACAACATCGTATATAAGACATTCTATTCAATATCAATATCAATATTCGTAAACATATATTCACCTAAGGCATTCAGGTTGATTTCAGTTTGGTATTGGACAGAGGGAGCGTCTCCAAATTCACAGGTGTCCTCAGATGCATCAGCGGAGGCGAAATCGGAACTCAATGCACATTGCCTGAAACGGATGTTTCTAAAGATAGTCTTGCTAGAATAGGACATTAGAATGCAGAGATGGTAAGAGTCATGCTTTAAAAGGTGTGTTTATCAAGCCGAATGTTAGTTTTTTTCGTTAATTTTAGGGCACCCGGTGAGTCTGTTTTTGAAAATCATTTCGGAAAATCCGAAATCCAAACAAATTTTCTCAATGTAAGAAATAATTTAAGAGTCATTTATAAAATGATTAATAATAGACCTTTTGATATGTATGAATTCTCCATTTGTCAATTGGACATTCAAATGATAATATTTACAAATATCTTCATCCGTGTCACAAGTCACCAAATCCTCCTCAACCAATTCATACACAGAGGTACGGCAGTTCCCAATGTCAGTAATGGTTCCCGACGTTGAAAAGTACTGATATTCACATTCTGAGCATTGTAAGGCGATGGTCCCTGTTTTAATGAAAATAGATCTAAGTTCATCTAAGTTGTTACAAATCGAAACATGAAAACCCTATTCTATGCTCGTATAGTCGACTTGTTCTTGCAATGTACATGCGCAACAGCTATGAAACGAAGCTATTCTGTTGGTTGTCTGTTGGTCAGTCTGATTGTATTTGCAATTATTATATTTGGTTATTGTCATGTACATTGTATGTGATAAAATTAAGCAACATTTCCTATGGCCTAAGCCTTCTTAGAAATGAGTATAAATTCATAATTATTATTAAGGAGTGATCTTTGAATGGGTATTTTACAAGGCATAACACGCCTAGAAATTATAAGGAGTGTCTACAAAAACAATCCAGCCGTCTAGTTACAACTTTACCCATAATACATAGTGAAAATTTAAACCATGAATCTAATAATCAGGTCTGAAAATAAAACAATTTAAAATAAACGCTTAAAATAACTAAAAGGCTGCTCAAACATCATTCATCATGATTATTTCATAGTTGCTTTGAATTCACGAATCATTATTTTTGATTATGGATGGTAAACTAAATCGTGTAAACAACTCGGTCAACACCATAAATTGGTACAGCTGCATCGTCTGCGCCTCGAAACTGAACACCACGCTATCTTAATTAATAAACTAACCTCATACTATTTCTTATACATAATAACATGGCTTCTTCCATCCTGTTAATTTAATCAAATTAACTTAGCATTTATTACCTGTGATTATTAATGCCAAGATATACGGAACACAAGCCATTTCCCAAATTAGTATTGTATAAATTGAGTTCGCTTTTATTAAAAAAAAAAAACGTTTGAAATTGTATTTATCCACAAACAGTATTTTCTTTCGTTTACATTAGGTGAAAGTTTGTATAAAATCAGCATCCGCTCAAAACGAACATGTACATGTAATCCATCCTCTAGTATTTTTCTCTGATAACCAACACAATATAATGAACTAAACTTAAGTTATAAATGATAAGCAATAAAAACGGTAACGCCAAAATCGTACTCTACTAGTATTCATAGGTTGATTAATCATGTTACTATTTCAATAAATGAACCCAAAGAACTTTGCTTTTGCCTTGAACCGTACAAAAGTTAAGACTTTAAGACAAAATCTGGCAAGAATTCTACAAATAGTCTTTCAGTCTATTAAGCACTGTATAGTAATTAACTCATATCTGGACAATGGTAATGGGACACCTTAACACGAAATAATTTTGATAAAGTTATGATCAAAATTATATGGAATTATTGCTATATTATGCCTAAGGACAGTCTCGTCTACATTAAAAAACTATAAAATTACTTTTCCAAAGTTTTATAAATGCAAACAACAAATTAATATAGTTTAATTATTTTAAATATACAATAAGTTTTTTTTTGTGAGCCAGTTGGATGGCTCATATTTTATCGTATCCTACGAAATTCGTTGAAAAGTTATGAGTGATAGAATTCTAGTCCATCATATGGTTTCTTTACGAAATACACACAAATAATTATATCTTGGAACCTGATTACATAAAATGAGCGATTTTTAATCGCAAGTTGTGATTTTCACTGTTTTCTTTGACGTTGCCTGCGATTTTTCCACAATACAACCTAATCGATTTTTTTTTTTAATCGGGACCTTGTATTTATGATCTTACTATGTTATAACGCATGTCTTTTCTGCGTAAATGAAAAATTATGCTCGGCATTTTTTTCGCGAAAACAAAACGACAACGATCCCGACTTTCGCGACTGTTACTTAGTAGGTCCTGAGTCGAAGTGGTACACAACATGTAGAACATTTCCATAATAATAACTACATTAATTATTAATCAAAATCGTATTTCTTAACATAAATATGATAGCAATAAAAATAATTCATTTATAATATAAATGTGTAAGCAATTACTGTAAAAAAAAACTATTAAAACACTTTATAAGCAGCGAAATCGCAAAAAAAAAAGAAATATAAAAAAAAATAGAAAACAATATACTTTTAATAAAACGACGCTATCGGCTCTCTAAGGCACTCGAGAGATACGTCGCTATCGATTCACATGTTCCGTTTCCATAGTGTCATCTCTCTTGAGTTGATGTTGCTCAAGTCACATGGGGAGGTGGAGAGAATATTGCAACAAACGGGCCGGTGTTCATACCTTGATTTTGCTCGCATTTCGCTTATAGGTCTGAGGGCCTGGCCACAAGAAAAGCTTTCTCGAGCTTTTCCCGATGATAAACCCAGTTTTTCTATGTCTTCCTTGTGGGAAACTCGAAAACGCACCATACCGCTCGCTGTGTTTTTAAAAGCTTTGCGCATTTTTGAGCAACAACAAGAAATATATTCGAAAACACAGTTTGTTAGGAGGAGAAAGGTCGAAGACAGTTCCCGTGTGGCCAAGCCCTTAAGAGGGTTTTGCAACTTTATCTAATAAACAGGAGCAAGACGGGAGCCAATGAGATAACGCATTTCATTTGCACTTGCCATTTTGCCACAACAACGTTAATTGTTTTATGAGGAAACGTTCTATTGGTGATATTGTGTAATTACAAAAGGAAAGTCAAAATAAAAATTAATTTCAATTTTAGAGTTAGCAAATTAAGTCGCAATATATTGTATTTCATTTGAAAAAAAGAGAAAATGAAAAACAAATATCCGTGAGAACTCAATGACGTGATATTGCTAAAATTGTAATATTAGAAAATCATAAAAACTTCCTAGTTTTGCAGTCGACTCAAATAGGTATAAAAGAAAACTGAAAACTCATTTGGCACGCATTTGTAGGATACATCACATAAAAGGAAAAGTCCATCGGGATAACACGCAGTTTTGGATTTGTTTTCTATTTTGTGTTGCGCGTTTTTAGTTCAAATTATTAAAAATGAATATCTATGGTAAATACGTGGCGTTGATTGGATTTATGGTGCTGATGTTGGTGGCGACGTGTTTAGGAACAGAAGAAACGACGCAGACCGAAGAAATGATGACAGATGCTATGCCAACGCATGCGCCGCCATCGGATAACGCAACGCAAAGCATATCTACGGATGAGGTACAAATGTGGTTGAATTATAAAGTTACATTGTGTATGTGTATATGATCCCATGTAATGTTGTGAAAGTGTATCTAACATAGTATGTATATGTAATGCAAAAGTCTATATCTTAGAATACATACGTATTTCATATATGCATTCTAGTGATTTTTATTACAGGTAGCAATATTATAGTTGTTCAATTTATATTTATATCAATAATACCCCTAAAAAATATCAACATATTAAACGGATCTATGATATTAAGGAAAGTTTAAAAAACATTAAAAAGGGGCCGAAAATAGATTTAATTCAGTTTTAAAATAGTTTTAGGAACAATATAAAAACAAGCAAAGGTCTGACAACGTTCAAATTCAATTAATTTAAAACTATATTTCAATAAGTTTTCGTCAGATTTTGCCGATGGTATGTTAAAATACGATTCCATGTCGGGAGGGTTAGATTGTGGGTGGTATATGAGGAGGTACATTATATAGACGGTTGTTTAGGATAAATTCTAATTTCCCTAAAATATCTGTGATTTCCCCAATTCTTAATCCATTTGTCGCTTTCACATATATAACTTTTTGTTTTATTTAACTTCAATTTCGAAACGGATTTTGAAAACCGATTGTACAATTCAAAATAATAGAATAAAGACACTTTTGGATAACAGAGGCCTTAATCGTTCATCGTACTCTATAATATAACTACCGGAATTAAATAATCGAATTCAATCTATTTAAACCAATTCATTTGAAAGTTACTCAGCATTTAGGTTGAATAATTGTAATAGCTACTGGCGGATGTTTAAATTTAATGTAAAGTAAAACTTTTTTTCATAAATATTAATTCCGGAAGTCATACGCAGCTCTACAATTCAACTTTTAGGAGAAGATTGGAATTTTACAAATGTGGAAATAGGTATAGAGATTTATCAAAGACATGATTATACACGCAAATGTTCGGGCATATCGGATTGGAAATTACTATAGTAGCAGTCTTAATATGCCGTTAACTTATGTCAGGGTTCGAATAAAATCAAATAAATCAAATAAATCTCATAAACAACTAGCTTATATTCTATTTAATTAAATTCTCTATTTTTCCATGATTCATAATTCCTTGTTTTTTCCTGAATTTTCTCACAAAGGTCGAATCCCGGATTATCTCCCTGAACTATCATGTAAAAAGTGAATCTCAATTCGTAGACTATATGTATTTTCCAATGAAGTCTTAATCAAACATATTGAACCCGAATTTTAATATTCTTAGGTAATGATGACCGATACTGAAGAACCAACAACACAACAAATAATGAACACAACGACCATTAAGGTTACTTGAATTCTATATTAGATCGGTCAATGTTATTTATTTCAGATGTTGCTTCGAATGACCACCCATTTCCTTTAAGGTCTGTGCACGAACGAAATTTCAGACTCACGCATGAAATATTTCGAACGAAATTTTCCAATTTGAAATCACACGAAAGTTAAAATTTTAAAGCTATTCCATCTTAATGAAACTAACATGCCTATGTTTCTTATCTTAAATGTGTGCCAAATACGTAAAATCATGTTATTAATGCCATAGATAACGGCATTAAATTGATTTTTATCTATTTTTTGGCTTGAAACTTACAGGTTTTTTGCCTCATTTTGAATCGCGCGTCAAGGGCAGTCCAAGTGTTCATATACATTGGTGAAATGATTTCGACCCCATTTGTGCGCGAAAATCATATCGCAAGCTTTGTATAAAAACATAGGAATTAATCCCGAGTGTTCATCTATAATCGCACGCATTTCAAGTGATTTCCAGTTGACGCGCTCAATGTTTTCGAAAAACAACGAAATGAAAATATGTCCTATAATGAAAATATGTTTGAAGGCAGTGTTGATCACCCCTTCATTTCAAATGCTTCTTGTAGAAAGAAAAAGAGAACGAATATAGATCTAGATAGATCTGTATACATTATCTAAAGCCTGTTGACACCCATAACTTATATAAATATAGTATTCTAGAGATAAATACATGTACTTTTTGATATTTTAAATAAACAAGAAAGTAAACTTGCTTGATTTGAACAAAATGTAAAATATGTGCTTTAAATTACATAAACGATATTCCGCTACCTATTTATTAAACGGTACATAAACTATCAATACATACACTGATAAAATAGAAATAATATTTCTCTGTATAAAGGTTAGAATTATTCATTCAAACAAATTTAAGATTTCGTTCGACAAGTTTTAATCGACCAAATCATATGCGCACTCAATGTTTTTCCCGAAAATGGATGAACACTATTTCAAATGTTCGCGCGCGAAAAACACACGAAATTTCGTTCGTGCACAGACCTTTAAAATGTGATATTAATTTCTTTATGTTGTTTCAAATTGGGACTACTTATGATATGTTTAATCAGGTACCATTTGGTTATGTAATTGTTATGGATTTCCCGGGTAGTTGTTTTGTGTAGCTAAATCATACATGTATACATGTTTATAAAATATTCATATAATTATGTATTCACCAAAAATATTTTGCTGATAAATGGCACATACATGTTTAGGATATAGACACATTGACAATATCATCATCAACTACAGACGGAAATACAACACAAAATGATGGCCAGGTTCTGCAAGTTTTTGGAATGTTTTAATAAATTCTGTTGCTAATTCCATCGATGATTACTATAGTGTTGCATTGAAAAACGTTAATAAATATCGTTTGTGGCTTTTCGATTAAAGAGGATATACCGCAATGCAAATTCTTTAACTAGCTAGGATATGAGGCATAAACAAAAAAACTCATGACTGGTACGAAATAGGTGTATTCTCAATCGAAAAAAGGGCACAGCAGGTTCCAAAAAATATTACAATGCAAGAGAACAGACAACATTTTTGATTAATTGCCAAACTCGCTATAACATACACTAAAATTGAACGTTTTTGTTGTTGTTTCAAACTGATAGTACATAACAAGATTTTCGATGCAACATTATAATAAAGCGAAAGCGAAATATGATCAAAATGACAACAGTCAATTTATCACATCCCAACTAAAACTTCCGATTCATCAAATGCTCGTTTCTAAAATTGATTTTATTTTAAACAATAGAAACATGCGTTACGTTGTGTCACATACATTCTGAAAAGATGATATAAAAAATATTGCCTCAACATCACCTGATCTTTATACATGTATACAAAAGCACTTTTTGCATATACATTTGTTTACCAAGCAAAGTACAAGTACTTCCTCTGAGAATGGCATTTCGATCTCTTCCTTATCTATGCTGAACATATTTTCATAATTGTCTACGTTTTGAGAAAGTCAATCATCTACCTTTTAAAACATCCTTCTATTCGCATGTGACTTTGAAGCTATGCATGATTAACAAGGTTGAATCAGACCGTTATCCCTTTCTTGATATTAACTTGCAACGATCTTTGCTTTTATTGCTCGATCTAAAGTAAAAAAAAAGAAAAAAAAACATTTTTTGTTAAAAGTCCCCTATCCATTAAAAAATGTGGATGTCGATTTTTGTTGATATTGATTTCAATAAAATGATAATATTAACATTACAAAACTGTATATCAATGTATGACTATAGATATGTATATTTTCCTATATATTTCAGCGTTCGGTTAATCTACAATAGATATCTATTTCTAAACTGCTATTCGATTCCCTATTTATTTGCAACTATATCAACTATTGAGTTAATTATCCTAGTCGTAATTAAGAGGATTGACTTAAGGTGTTGAAGACGTCATTGGTAATAAGTTTTGAACTTTTTTCACAATATAAAATATACCGGAAACTCAACAGGATATTTCGAGAAAAATACTATTTAAAAAAAGAAAAAAACAAACATGAATTTCACATAAATTTGTCTTGTTTATTTCAGATGACAACAGAGGACGCCTCTGGCCGAAGCTCATTCGTGACGTCACACACCGCGTTTGTTCTCGTTTCCTCCGTCACAACATTACTCCTCAAATTGTAAAATGCAACCTGAACTATCATTGAAAGGTTTGTACATTTTCATAATGGTAAGAATAAATAATGACGGATATGATTCTGTATATCCCTGAGTTTAGGTTTAACAATTGATTTTATATCAGGCTCGGGTTTACGGAAGGATAAACGTGGCGGGCATCCCCACCTCCATTCGAATTTGATATATAATTAAATACCAAAAACATCGCGCCCATTTTTTATTGGCGTCCGTATCCCGGTTCCCCTGTGCTTCAAACGCTGTTTATCAATATTTTTATTTCATTCGTTTTTGATGGAATTAGAAAATACAATAAAAAAAAACATAATAAAAAATAAAACCATTTCCTTGGGTTGGATAAGTAGTTTTTTACTGAAATCATATACAATATAAAATTTTATTTTCAGAAGACGGCACCATTTTTTCGTTCAACCTCTTGACATATCGGTTCTCCTTCCGGCAATCATTCTAGAGATGTCACCCTGATAGCAACCAAAATTCAACGGAAACGCGGATCCATTTTTGGCGCGAAAAGAGGAGTACTTCCGTATGAAATCGAAACTTTCCCCATAAGTGGCTTATTATGAGCAGAGGACCCGTCCTTGTCGAACCCCTTCCCCCCCTTAAAATAACAGAAACAGTTACACCGTTATCGGAACATTATCCTAACAATTATCACTGGAATCGATATCACAAAGGTTAGGATTGTCGTCAAAAATAGCCAATATAGCATTATTTGCTTCATTTTTCCCATGTAAGAGCAACACGAATCACCCTTGTTATGCCAATCAAACGACGGCACAAGGCTTATATTATCACGCTTATCGATATTATTGGAAAAAAATGGAGTAAGGTTACGCTGATGACAAAAACAAAAGTGTTTATGATATTTTGTGTGAGTGTGTGATAGCAGCATTCATTATTTGTTTCCTTGTCTTGTTTCCTTGTTAAACATTGTATTATCATTTTATTTCATCGAAAAACTTATATATTCGAGATATTTCGAACTGTTCAATGTATTGTAATGACTTTTAAATGTGTTCCCTGTTTGATGAATACAAGTAGCAAGTCATTAATTCACAATTAATATAAATAAGTATACTAGTTTGAAGCAGCAAAATATGTTAACTTTTCTAATAAATTTATTTCGTGTGTATAAGCAACGATAGTTTGGAAATTGAAAAGCCTTAAAAATATAACAATAAATATTACGTCTTATCATTAGAAAAAAAAACAATGATATATTCATTTTCCAATAATATTGTGATAATTATAGTAACAATATATTAATTTGTTAGTCTGTTGTTCTAAAACGCATGTTGATCATAGTTAAAACGTATCAATTAAATAGGTCCAATTCATAATTAATGTGATACATTTGATATTCTGATTCTATTACAAGCCTTATGTACTAGTTTGAAGCAGCAAAATATGTTAACTTAAATATGTTAACTTTTCTAATAAATTTATTTCGTGTGTATAAGCAACGATAGTTTGGAAATTGAAAAGCCTTAAAAATATAACAATAAATATTACGTCTTATCATTAGAAAAAAAAACAATGATATATTCATTTTCCAATAATATTGTGATAATTATAGTAACAATATATTAAT
The DNA here is from genome assembly GCA_001703475.1 of Hydroides elegans. Classification (NCBI taxonomy): domain Eukaryota; kingdom Metazoa; phylum Annelida; class Polychaeta; order Sabellida; family Serpulidae; genus Hydroides; species Hydroides elegans. Next base: position 7,549 of record LQRL01170936.1, on the reverse strand, counting down.
TTGTTAGTCTGTTGTTCTAAAACGCATGTTGATCATAGTTAAAACGTATCAATTAAATAGGTCCAATTCATAATTAATGTGATACATTTGATATTCTGATTCTATTACAAGCCTTATGTTTATGTTTTTATTCTTTTAATAAATTCCTGTGATATGCTTATAAACAAATAAATAATGGAGTTCTGCTCAAAACAAATGAAAAGAACCATAATTTAATGAAGACAACACAATTGTCTTTCTCGGGATTTTGTTGTTGTCTCAGTTTATTTGTATCCCGTGTTTATCACGTGAAGGGAGCCATACCAAAACTAAAATATAATTTCGGTATAAAAAAACTGAATTCTGTCATCGGAAGCGTGAAAAACAATGTAACAGACAAATCATACTCAAATAGCAGTCGAGTTTTTATATATATTTTTTTTGCACTCATTTTTCTAGAAATGACAAAATCACTTTTTTTTGCATGGAACCTTTCAGTAATTTCAAAGTGCTCATAACACGTATATCTGATTATAAAATGATCGTTTTGGTTAAAAAACAAGGCTTGACTCATTAAATCATAATGTATAAAGGTTTACTTAAAATAGTCAGATTTCAGTGTTCATATATACCGGTATTCTATATCATTAATATTTTTTATAACTTACTTCATTTTTCATGGCAATATTGAATAGTATAACGCTTAACAGTAGTTACCAGTTGCCTTTGGAATTTAGATGGAGTGTTATGTACAATGTAATTGTTATTCTTTTTTATTCCATGTTTTGTCCCTAGAGGTAATGGGTCGACTGATGCTTTATGACGTTTGTATGATTACAAGCTGATACAATCAATTAGTATGGCTATAATTGTGACAAGAATGGAAAGTGTCCAAAACAGAATCATGTATTGTTGTTGTAAAATCCTACATTTTGCTAATAAAAAAAAAGAAGAAAATAATTCAGATTATGGCAGTTCTATTTTATTTTTCTGTAAGCACAGACACAACATGAAGGGATGCTCATCAGACAACAACGGGAAAACATAAGTCATTATTTTACGTTGTTTAACGCTATGCATGATACGTCAAACTGCCATACAACATGACAATAAATTAGCAACATAGACGAAATAACAGTAACACCTAGTTGCAAGACATATTTTAATCTATATTATTGAAACTGATTCATATGTGTTTATTTGAAACAATATTCGATTCCCTTCAAATAAATGTATACACGGAATAATACTCTACAGTATACTCTACCGACCAACCCCTTGTATCCTATAAATCTTTTAATGAAAATCACATACCTATTCATGTTTTTAACTTACGAGCGACAAATAGCATACATGATAAAGAACCAACTCTACCAAGTTTAATATCCCACCTTGTGCCAAGATCCTTCTGCTCTAAGC
>LQRL01170922.1:5756-16148 GCA_001703475.1 Hydroides elegans | reverse complement strand
GCATACCATTGAAACTTACATTAACACGTAACTTGCAATTGTGAATCAACTTAACTAACATAAACATTGGTTTTGAATAGTTAGTAGAAATATTAAAGCTGAAATATAATTATGCGAGCGCCGAAGGCGCGAGCAAAATTCTTTACGAAAAAAAAAGTATCAAATCACTTATTTTGGAAAAAAAGTATAAAAAAAGTACGAGAGCAAAATAAAGTATAAAAAAAGTATAAAAGTATAAAAAAAGTATAATTTGGCCGATTTTCAAAAAAAAGTATGATACTTTTAAAAAAGTATCATGTGGCAACACTGAAAGTGTTATCTCAAATTTTATACAGTAATAACACTGTAATAATATTGCTATGATTACTATAAAATATATCGTGTCATAGATCACAAGTAATGCTCTAAACATCAATCATATTGGTTTATCTCAACCAACGAATGTATACTTTTTTCCATCTCTACATTTTCGTCCACAAATGCAACATGGATCATCCGTTCCCTTTGAATAATAACATTTTTCTCATTTCACTTTAGACATAATTAAACAACTCGGACTTTTCATTTTACAGAAACAGACATGTTTTCGAAACAAATACAAATTAGATTAATATATATTATAGCACACATACCTGCGAAGCAGCAACAAGTTGGTCAAGGATTCCCGGGGCTAGGGCGAATTGCACTCCACCTTCGCCTGTGTTGGTTGTGCCTGCTCCATTGTCCAGCTGCACAACCTATGAATCGGCAAAGCAAGAGGAATTGACTTAAACGGCATTTGCTAAAATCCTATGGAATACCAAATCATAAAATCAACAACAAATATGAAGTTCCTTATATAGGCCTACGGTTAAACACTCCAGATTGATGAATCATAAATCTCTGTTATTTCTTAAAGGCAAGCCTATCATGCATTATTCCACGATCCTACCTGAACACGCTGCTCCTGACCATCAGCATTCTCGACCGTCACCTCCTGCGCAATTCCTACACTGGCCAGCGTCTGCTGTGGCAAGGGAGCAATGACGTCCGTGGGTGCAAGTGAACCAGCAGTCACACTACTGGTACTGCCAGTGTTACCATCAGAGGACTGGGAAAGGAGTTGTGCGATTTCGGCGTCCTTCATGTTGTGACGCTGACGCAGATGGCGCTTCATGTCGGGCAGGTTGCCGAAGATGTAGTTGCACCACGGCATTGAGCACTTGTAGGCCTAAGTGAGATAGTGTGTTGGGGATTTGGGTAATTTGCTTATGCCATGGAGGAATGGAAATCGATCGGAAGCAAATAAGAATCACTTAAATAAATTATATGGTTTAAAATTACATATATCTCCAACTTACAAAGAAACAATGCATTCCATAATCATTCATTCTTTTTTTAATCTACAATATACATGTAGTTTGATTTCATATATTGCTAACCAAACACATTATTACCTTGGTATTAGGATCCATCCTCTTATATCCGGCACTATTGAGCTCCGGGTTGTAGCTATGACCCTTGTGGTTGCGTGTATAATGGATCTTCATGTAGCCTAGCGTATTAGCAGAAAAGTCGCAGAGTTGACATAGATGTTGCTTTACTAGGTCGTGCGTCTCCATGTGGCGGGTGAGGTGCGATTTCTGTTGCGCTTGGTAGTTGCATCTGCAGGGTGGAAAAAGTATTTAAATTGTAATGCATTCAGGAGCACAACTGAATGTAACTTTTTTTTCTTAGCAAGATGGCATGCAATGTAAGATTACCTAAGTTATTAATTATTTAGATTTTAATTTCCATATTAATTAACTTCCTTCTTAGGCTAATGTAGATCTAAGTCCAAAAGAGATTTTGTAACGAGCCATTCGCTCTAGACGCTCTAGATAATGAAAATATGTGTTTTATATATCGAGGCACACCAGGTCCTGGTACCTTTGGCATACAGTGCAAATGGATCAACTACTTGCCATACCAAAATTTATCAAACAAGACCGTACTCACTTGGTACATTTGAAGGCCTTGCCATACTTGTGGCTCCTCACATGCCATCGCAGCGCCGTCTTGGATTTGTAGGCTTTGCCACACTCGTTACATAGGAAGGGTTTCTCGCTCGAGTGACGCAGCATATGTGACGTTAGGTTGTTCTGGCTGCGACAGGCGTAGTCGCACTGCGTACACTGGGGTAAGGAGAAAAGGTATAGTATGGATTCAATCATAAGTAATAAAGAATAAGGGGATTTAATTTATATTCAATCATGGGTGATTATCATATGTTTATTCATTTTTCAGCTATACTTACCCTTATGAATAAAGATGAGCTAAAATAATACAATTCGTTACCAATTAACTCATTTCTTGATATATTTTATATACGCAAAGAAAAATGCGTTTTCGGAGGAACTCGAAATATGAGAGGCATAAATCCGTTTGAGTTTTGTACCTTGAAAGGTTTGATGCCCTCGTGCATCCAAAGGTGCTTCTGGAAATCAGCATATGCTCGAAGGAAGGTCTTGTCACAGTGAGGACACTTGTACACGCGCCTGCCTGTTTTGAATATTCGTTAAAGAAAAGAACAAGATGCGCAAGGCGATTGATGATTGAGGTCCGACAACATTTTGAAAGAGATTGATAAAACTAGTAAAGCAGTGTGTGATTAAAGCTATATTTAAAACCAACTTCTGAATCAAATCTTACATAATCACATCAAAATAAATTACATGTATATACAAATGTAGTAAGACCTACATAACTTAATGTAATTACCTATCTGAAGCTGACTCTTCGATGAGGGAAAAACCATCTTATTTTTCTCCTCGGTATCCAAGTCTCGATGTTTGATGGCCAAGTGTGCCTTCAACAACTTGAAACTAGAAAGGGACAAAAGACTCGTGCATAATATAACATAACATAACATGCACCGCAATTGTATTTTCTCAATATTTTATAAATGCAGTTAAAATAGTACATAAAGACAAAAGGTCTACAGATTGCGGTGCCGGCTTTATACGCCTACATATTTTAAAATGTAAACAGTCATGTGACAATGCCTTTCTTCACAATCAATTCATTTAATGACTTCAAATCGTAAAGAAACTCACTTGGCGAATTCCTCCTTGCAGACCTTGCAGATGGCAGCAATACCGCTATGCATCTGTTTCTGGTGAGTCCACAGCTGAGTGCGACACGTTCCTTCGAAATCACATGCGGAGCACTTGAAAATCACCTGTGTGTTTAAAAAGATGTAATTCGCAACATTTGAAAATCCTAGTTTCTGTAAGAATAGCAATTTGAGACGACGCAAGATTATTATAATCTTTAATCATGGAGACCGAAAATACAACATTCCATGCAAGATCGGGGCGATAATAATTTTTTTTTTCAAAGAAAGAAAAATATTTATAAAACCATTTGATTTGAATATTTGTCATTTTTTTCCGTATCGCAATTTACCTGTTCGTGTTCCCGCTGCACATGGCGCTTTAGGTTGGCCTTGGTTACAGCTCGGAAGTCGCACTGCTCGCACGCGAAAGGCTTCTCTCCTGTGCGATTTAAAAATATACCGATATTTAACACAAATCTGATACGAGAAAAGTGAAAAGAAGTGATGTATTTTTTTTTAATATAAAGACTATAGAATAATGATTGAGACTATGTTTAGAAATTCTAGCTGAAATAAACCTTCCCATTCCTCAAACACTGAATTTCTCAAACCTTATGTCCAACATGTGACACCCACATGGATCCTGTCAAGCTATTGGTTGGTTCGCCTCAATCAAACTACCCCGTAGCGAGCAACCTATCCGCTAAATAATTCCTACTAAAAACCCATAAACTCTGCTCCTCACCCGTATGCGTCTGCACATGCGCGTCATGGTCGGACCTTAGGTAGAACAGTCTTCCGCAGAACTCGCACTCTTCGTTGCCGTAGATCTGCCGCAGCTGCTGGAAGACGTCCATGTTGAGGGGCTGGTATTGGAGGCGCGTGTAGACGGACTTACTGTTGTTTGATGCTAAATGGAAACAATGATATGACAAGATTTAAATGGTTAATGCACGTCTGTAAGAACAGTATAAGATCACTCTCTTGCTTACAGTGCATGCTATCGCTTAATTTTGGTTTTACGCACTCTAGACAGAACTTTTGCAATATATTGTAAATTGATTATTCGATTTATGCTGATAAAAACAAATCTAGATAAGGTCAAATGTAATGAAATTCAAATTACCTTTTTGGACCACTATATTCGTTCCTTCTCCGTAATGCACAACGTCTGAAAAATAAATATGAATTATAAAATTGCGTACTTTTCTACATGCAATAATCAACAAATCAAACAACGTTAAGAGGCATTATAGTGCTTTGTATCAACATACAGGCCTAAATTTCTCAGACACAGCAATAATCTATTTTCTATTCGTTCGATACTTTATTTGAATTTCGTATACATATATCGCCTATTCTATGTAACGTCTCGTATTCGTTCGATACTTAATTTGAATTTCGTATACATGTATCGCCTATTCTATGTAACGTCTCTATGTACTAATCCGAAAAAAAAGCTATTGCATGAATTACACCACATTACCTGGCAATTGTAGCATATACTGTGCGTCATCAGCACTAGCACTCGGATCTGCACCATCCATATTCTCCCCGCCGATTTCACCATCCTCATCTTGTGCCTCTTCATTTTTCGTCGCAACCTCCTCTGTTTCAACACCAGAGTCGTAATCCCTCAACGTTTCTTCCTCTTCTTCGTTGGGTCCCGCAATGTCCTCTGCCTCTGCATCGTTTCCTGCTAACTGCATATCATTCATTGGTGGTATGTCTATATCTTCTTCATTTCTTTCTTCTAAGGCAACTTGCTGTTCTTGATAGTCATTGTTCGAAACCGGGTCTTCACCTGTTGCATTTGGTGGTTGCATTTGGTGTGGCGACTTTGGATTTAACAAGGTTATGTTGACTATTGTTGCGTCACCTTCCCCTTCAGGTTTTACAGATTTGGTGATGTTTTCCGACACAGAAGTCGAAAGGGCTTCTTGTTCATCATTGGCATGATTGCTTGAGTCTTGTGTATTTTCGGGAAGAACCGGATCTTTAGTGACATAGTGAAATTCGTCGCCAGCGTGTATTTTCTCTACCTCCACGACCCCAACTGTTAAGGCTTCACGCAGATAGAGACTGGCTTGAATACATCTCTCGTATAACTCCTTCCATGAATCATAACTGAAACGAGTCGGATAAATAATAACATTTACAGTTCTTGATAAGTAATAACACGAGAATATACGGTCTCTATGCATGTATTTTCATCTATTCCATTGTTTTTGTATGCTTTACTTACGTCCATTCGTTCTCTCTCATTCATTAAGACTTACTAGAACTAATTTTCGTTTACACTCAACATGATAAACTATAAGTTGAAATTCACCATTGCACAATATTAATTGATATATATTCCAAAGCATTGTCGTTAAGTAAAATGTCCTGTCATATAGTCAAGAAAAAACTTAAATTACAGGTAAGCTAATACACAACTCACTTGTAGTTGTTGCTCTGTGAGTCGTCCTGACCTGACCAGTGTTCTGACTCGAGGTGTTCACTCAGCCTCGCCGTGCTCACGAACTTCTTGTCGCATATTGCGCAAACATACCTACAAGTCAATTTGAAATTTATCATGATACCTTTATGTAAATGTTAAGTTAATGTTATGCATTCATAAAATGTCTTTGCATTCATTTATTGATTATCTACGCGGTTAAATTATATCTTATAAAGTCGAACGAAAATGTGTGACAAGTGTTCCATTACGGTAAAACATTTCAAAAAGGTGTGTGCTACTTGACCAAATACTATACCGGTACATCAAATTTCATCGAACATAAGTTTAATATTTACTTAAAAGGACCTACACAACTTTGTGGCGCAGGTAGTGCTTGTCCAAGTGACTCTGCCTGTACGTGCTGAACGGACAGATGTCGCAGTTGAACATGCACGCGACACTGGCGACATTGTGACAGAACAAATGGCGATCTCGGTCAAGGCGCTTCTTGAACTTCCGGTTACAGATATGACAGTTGTGCAACATTGAGATTTTGCTGCGTGGACCGCGTTTCTATTTTGAAAAAAAAAACGCATCATATAATATACTTGAATACATTAATTTTGTCCTAAATCGTGTGGTTAACCTCTCCTAATGTCTTTAATCGACGTAAAACTCAACCATCTTTAAAACCTGTTTTGTATTTTTTTCTGATTGATGCTAAAAACAATACCCGTTTGTCTAACATTTCATTTTACATTTTCGATCGATTATCGTAAAAAAATGTGTAGTGACATGTACCATGAACTCCATTTGATACTCCTTGCCCGCCGCGTCCGTGTGGTAGAGGCGAATGTGGTTGACGAGCGACTTCTTGGTGCTGTACTGCTTCTTACAGATGCGACATTGCTGCTTCCGGTTCACGTGCGTCTCCTCGTGCTCAATCAAGTGTGTCTTGTTACCTGGAGGAAAAGTGAAAGATTTTAAAGCATCCGTCTTAAACACTCGTTGTACCTTTGACTCATGTAAAAGTGTAAGATCTTAAGAAAACACCCGAGAAGTCATAAAACGGGACAAGTGCCAAATTACGCATATACTTTTGAAATGTTTCTATTTTGAAAAAAAAATCTAGTTAATACGGAAATACTAAACTTAGATTTGTATCATTCATATAGAGTGATAATGAATGCACTAGAAAATAACAATATTCTTACCAGTTGTAAATGGGCACTTTGAGCATTTATACATCTGCCCGGTGTGCTGCCTTATGTGAGTGTAGAGGTGTCCTGAATAAATAATAAAACCTCAACTTTCAAATGATAAATAATTAACTATTCCAAACAATTATTCAATATACTATAACTAGTATACATCTCAAATTACGTTACTTACAATTATACTTGAAGACGACAACGTTAAAATATAATTTACAAATGTGTATTGAAGCTGATAGCAAGGTACAAGTTATTCAAATACAGATTCTAGTGTGTCTTGAAACCTGTCAAAAACTTTTCCATTTTCATTCTCTACAACATATATAGATTATTGAAATAAACTCAAAAAGATTTACTTTGTCTTACCTTTGGCATTGGTCCTGTAGTCACACTTTATACACCGAAATGGCTTGGCATCCGTGTGCGATATGCAATGCAAGCGACAATGGCTCTGTGACATGAACACGCGTTTGCATACGTTGCACGTGTACACGGAGAGCATGGTTAGGGATTTCGTGGTGCGGAAATGCATGACTTGTTCCGGTTCACCGGTGACCTCTTGCGGAATCTGATGAGTCTATTGAGTTTAAATGTAAGATTGTTTAATCTATGTGCAAAAATATGATAACATTTTTTTAAACCTTAATGAATTTTGTTATGTGTTTTGGGTATATCTTATTAATTATTAGTTTAGTACTATTTTTATTATAGTATTACATAATAAGTTAACCGTTATGGTCAACTCGCCCAATTCCCAACTCGCTCGCCCAATTATTTTGACCAACTCGCCCAATTTGTTACCAACTTGCCCAAAGTCAACTCGCCCAAATTTGTTACCAACTCGCCCAAATTGGTAGTCGGATAAACTTATGCGTTGATGACCTACTTGCGCTTCGGTAAACAAAATATAAATTCTTCATCATCGTCAACTGTGCATAAGGTGCCTGACTTATCCTTTCAGTCCGTTTTTGGCACCTACTGTTGGTCATACTTATAAAATCTGAAAGTAAACGTTGGTAAGAAATGTGGGCAAGTTGACCAACGGTTTTAGGTGAGTCGGTAATTTGGCGAGTTGGTTTTTGGGCGAGTTGACCAAAATTGGGCGAGTTGGTTTTTGGGCGAGTTGGAAATTGGGCGAGTTGACCAGGCCCCTTACATAATTTATTAGTTTGATATGATTTCTAAGCATTTCGCTTGGCCTTTTGATGTGTTGAATTATTCGCATGTCTCAACATATTCATCTTAGTTTACATTTGAATTTGATATTCTTTCCTTAACCATTGAACTCCATTTATTGTCTGATAAATAATTATTCTTACCGAAATGAGACTATCTACAAAACTGAGATCTATATTCATGGCTGCATCAAAGGCGATTTTATCCTCCTCCTTTGTGAAAATCGGCAAATTCTCAACATCAGCCGCTTGTACATCTGCAGGAAAAAAAAACAAATATTCCAGTTTAATATCATAAGGAAACGTCTCTTTAGAGTTAATAAAAACTGTTTAAGTCAGAATATCCCTTTCTTAAGTCTATCAACATTATTTTCATACTGCAAAATTCGGTAGTGGCGATCATCAAGTATTAAAACTGAGTACGGTAGTAAGATTAAGTGCTGGTTGATATATCATATATCTTCTCGTTATTTATCCACAAACCGTTCACTAAAAATAAAATGTTAAGATAATAATTATATGTTTATTTACCATAAACTGTATTCTTCTTTCTTTTGATTCGCTCCCTCTTTTGGACAATCGTCTGGTCTGTTTCTGGAGCGTCTTCAGTAATAATATATTTTATTTAAGTTATTAGCTAAAACGATTTGCTCGGTTCTGTATGATCAACCTTAGGACATTTACAAGATGTTTAATCTATTTGACGACTAAGCAAACATATTCATAGTATTGATATGAGCAAAACATGAAAAAATATTTAATTTTCCCCTTTCGCTTGTAACATGACAAAATTTGTTTTTTATTGTCCATGCACAATGCCATCGCATCATTAACAACTTCGTATTTCTTTTCTTTTTTTTTACAAATTACATGTAGCCGTTATTCAAAACCTACCTTGCAGGGATGCTTCTTTTAATGGACTCTCAGGAAGTTGCTTTATATCAACGATTGGTGCCGGTACTGAAGTAGTAAAAAACATTCTTAATAGGTTAAAATATCAACGTTGTTTCCTATTTTATTACATATTCTTAGTCTTTGGACAAAGGTAATATTTAAGATGGACAAAAACGACTTTACTGCATCCAATTAGATTTATCAACACGTATAAGGTAAACAGCACCATGAAGGAATTATTCATTAAAAAAATGCTTTTACCCTACAGGTTACACAGGTTTTTTTTTTTTTTTTAGAAATTCTGGCAAGCACTCGTTTCTCTTACGCTCTTGTTGGCCTTGTTCTTGCTCGACCACTATGGCGACTTCGTGTGGGGCATTAGGCATCGGTGCTAAATAGCCGCTGGGTATTTTCTTCGGTCTGTCACCATGCCAACTGAAAATAGACAAAATAGTGTGAATATCTTTAAGACTATGATCATGTTTAGTTTTTGACGAATAATAAAATGAATGCATAATAGTATAGAATCAGTAATTTGAACAAGATTGCATTACAAACTAGGACTGTGTCGGGTATTTCGAGTAGTCGGGTACCCGATAATCGCAGGGTGTAGCATAAGGGTCGAAACCATCGGTAATTTCGAGGGAATATCAAGATTACCGAGGCAGAATTCAGGTACCCTCGAAAAATTACCGAGGGAGAAATTCTGGGCAATTTTAAGCATATGTTAAAAGTTTTCTCCCAAAATTGTCTGTCAATAGCTTTTGATACAATGTAAAAATTTGTACACTTAATCATATGCTTATATAATATATTCAAATTAGTGTTCACGCTTAACGCTAGCGCGCCAAGTAACGATTCTGTTGGACCAGTAACTTTTTGTGTTTATGGCGCAGCGGGCCAGTATAAGATTTGGAAGTTAATAATTCCACAACTCATGTCCTGAGGCTTTGGTTCGTCCTTTCGGTGCTCGCATCTGTCAGTCCCTCGTACATTCATAAGAGTTAGCAATATCACTCTGTGATTTGAAACAGTATCGTTGATTATACTTTTGCCTCCAAAGTCGATTGATTTCTTTTTTATCACATAGTATGCGAATCGGGAGTGTCGCTTTTCGGTAGCAATTTGACATGAAATGAGAAACACAACATTAGCAGTCACTCTGTCATAAACGAAACCGGTCTCTTAACTGCTAGAATGTCGTTTCAAATAATGCTTATACTAATAATCCTCATGTACACTTTAACCCCCACGAATGTAGAATCAGCCTTATACAAACTCATTGAGTACATTCCGGGGTTGTCGATAACGAAATTTCGCTCGCGCCTTCGGCGCTCGCCGGTTATGACTAATATTTTTCATCAAATTTAGCGTGCGATCATCATCATTTGGACGGCGCATGTTGCTTTTAAAGGGGGCGCTTGCGATCGTATCCGTAAATATAGGTAGAAATCCAAAAGAAATAGTGAACATCGAGCCAGTTTGAGCCAGTTTTTTTTTTTTGCAAAAGCTCGAATTAGAATTTCAGATTTTTACAGATACTCCTCATGTACACTTTACCAGCCTTAATTTAAGAAATAAAGTCCTTCA
>LQRL01170921.1:21455-31621 GCA_001703475.1 Hydroides elegans | reverse complement strand
TCCGAGGGAAAGCAAAAACATAGTTTCACGAGAGCGAAGCTCGAGTGAAACTATGTTTTTGCTTTCCCGAGGAGAAATGACAGATTTCACTTGTCACGAACTGTAGTATTGTTTTTATTCCTAGATAATTGAATTTAAATGTCAAATTTATTAAAATAATTAATTAATTTAAAATCCCCGAAAGGGCCAAAGATAAAATTGTTCCAGTAATTTGGTTTGGATCCGCCAGTATTAATAAAACGATTATTACTAATAAATGAAATATATTTAAATATTTTTATCTGTTTTATGTCCGTTTTTTTTGTCTGAACATGAAATATATTCGTTATAAATTTAAAATCATTCACCAACTATCTTCTAAACTACCTTCAAAATGCATATAAACACAATTATCGCACATTAAAAAAATGATTTATTAAAAACGTAAGCGTCATAAATACGAGCCCAATTGTGACGCAATATTTTGCGTAGAAATACTGTGACGTAAGCACGTAAATGCATAAGAACAATGGAACTTGTAAATAAACACACGTTAGCATAAATTTGCTAAATATTTGTTTAAAAGTGATCAACATGGCGTGTATTATGTTAAAAAGTAATAAGGAATGAAGTAGTTATTCTTTTGTTTTGGATTACATACTTTATTACCACTATCAACGGATATTACTTGATTGTTTGAGGTATGTAGGTTTTGAAGCATTTTTATAACATTGGCTGGAGACTTGCTTTAAATCAGCATCAAAAGGGCCTGGGTGACGTCCATTTTAAACATTATGTCATCCCGTATGTCACTCTATTCTAGGAATAAATAACAATGTGTTTACAAGTACATTTTACTTGAATTTCAAAGGTTTTTAATAATTCCAAAGATTTAATGCTTAATTTTTTAAAAATTAGAAATTAAACATTTTATATTTTAAGATAACTAAAGATCGCACAGTCGCTTATGCGAACGTCATTTCGTTGGACAGTGCGATGGACATTTCACATTGTTATACAGAGGTTATTTTAAATTTGAATATCGTACGTGAATGTCATTTTGCCAGCGCGAGTGTCGTTTTGAATAATGGTTACATTTGCGCGACCGTCGCTGCAACCCTGCAGCATTTTTTCTTAAAATAAGTGGTTTTAGTTGATATTTTCCGAAACAATGACTGTATTATTTATGAACATGTATGTAACAAACAAGTTGTATGTTAACTGATTCAATCAAATCGTTAACAAAAGTTACATTTAAGCTCATCATTTAACTTCATTTTATATAGATACGTAATGTCCTCATAACCTGGCACAATGAGTCTAAGCAATACCAAAATCGGCACCCTAAAATTACTGTAACATTAAGTGGCGCCAGTAGTACGTAGAACAACATGAATAATCTATGGCCGTCCTATTTAGCCATGTTCTGATGTTGGAAGCCCCTTTTAAGTAATGAATGGAGAGCAAGAGACCATTGGTAGGTGGGTGTAGGCAGAGGAATTGATCCGGCGGCGACTTTCTACCCCCTTCTATCTTTCGGAAGGAACCCTCTTCGCTTTCACTGTAGCTAAAGCTGGGGCTGCGTCAATGCTAGCAAATCGATAGCATGTCTGCTGGTGTCGGTAGTAGTCGTCATTGTACAACAGCTTTCTATTGTTAACAATAATGATGGTTATATGACTATATGGATTCGGATTTGTTTTTTACTGCAACCGTAATATATATTGAAAATTAAAGACGAGACAGAAATTGTGTTATTTTGAGCTTTTTAATCAAACTTAGTTCACCACTATAGAGCTAACTGATTAATTACAGTTGGTTTTCCAAATAAAGCCGTTGTATAGAAACCGAGATGGCATCTTAATGGATGTGTGGAGGAACAGGGACTGCAACCCGATTATGGTCAGAGCCCAATCCTAATAGGGCCCAAAGCCAATATTGATTATCTGCTAAAATGTATACACAGTTCTGAATTGCTCTCTGGAAATGTCAGGATTACCCATTGTACAAGACTTTATCGTCCTTTGGCATATTCTGCGCCGTTGTATATTGAAACAATGAACATTGTGTTTCTGGTTACAGTAAAAGGGTTGATATTCCATGCGAAACATAGTTTTAAAACTAAATTTAGCTACGGAAAACCATAAAAGATTCACCCTTGATAAGATAAATCTTTGGTCACTATAACAATAATAAATATTAGCCATGCAAATGTTCCTTTCTTGTATGCTTCTGTTCACGGATCAAATAGTCCCGATTTCTCTTTTATATTTTGAATGTTATAACAATGGAATATATGTAACAAGCTAAATATAATTATAAACTAGATAGATGGTGTGCTTCTAAAAAAAAACACAATTATCTGCAATCTTTTTCTTTCCCTTATTTGAATATTATGTTTCATAATTTTTTTTCGATAACTAATGGAATAAGATCCCATTTAATGTTCAATATTTGATATAATCTAGGTGAAGGTAGAATAAATAAAGGCAGAATAAACATAGCTACTTTGTTATTGATTCACAATATAGATGTCATATTTCATTAAAACATTAAGTTACAATAATTGGCTTCAAAGCGAAGTGAGGTACTGGACACGACGAGTATCGATTATGTGTCACAGTGCTTTTATATAGCGAGCCTTGATTGATGACGTCAATTACGTGTGCAGTATAAGTGACACACCCCAGTAAATGAGCCAATTAGGGGCCAGGGATTCCTCTCAGTGGTTTCAGCAAGGCGAAGAAAAATGACATTTAAATTTAGGGGTGGTGTCTTAAAAATTAAATATCTTCTTTATCATTTATAAAATCGTTATCAAATTATCCTATGTTCCACGTTCGATAGCTCTTTTATATAAATGTTTATATAAAAGGGTGTGTTATGATTTGTAATATATAGAAAATCGATGCAAGGGAACAAATTGAATTTTATCGGTTGATTGCAATATCTGCATATTTTCGTAAACGAAAAGATTGCAGATAACCAGTGCTACCTTTTATCACCCATAGCCAACGGGTCCAAAAATCGATGCCCCCAAGGCCGAATATATTGCGGCCCCTACAGTTTGCCGAATTAAAAGGGGTCTACGCTGTCCCATGAAATCCATCATTCGTGCGTGATACGGGAGGGAGGAAGGGAGGGAGATGGCCGGTTCGGGTCGAGGAGCGGGGGCTGCAGCAGCTCCTAACAATCGCAGACTGAGTCGTTGGTGTTTGTAATGGTGTGTATGGTTCTGGATCGGATTAAGGAACTAGAACTATAATTACTATGCGTAATAGTTTCTTCCAACCTTTCCTTGTCTTGTTCTGTTTGTGCATAGAATTCGAAAACACAGTTCGTTTTGCTTATTGAATTGCCATATGGATAAAAAACAACCAAATACATGGGAATTGAATTAAAGATTAATCTCGATTATTATATGGGGACATTCCAGTAAAAATCCTATTTGCTTAACCATATCTTACAACATGCTACTCAATCATCCAATCCAATCCTCAACAAACCCCCGGCCCATTTCTACCCCGTTTGCAACCCCCTTCTGACGTCAAGGGCTGGATAGCTTTCACACATCATGACTGGAACTCCCTGTGATTCCTCCCTGTTTTTGTTGTGGGAGTCTGTGAATACCCCCAACTATTGAATAAGCTGTGATAGTCAAAGGAATATGTGTACACCCCGTCAAATGTCAAATCTGATTTGAAACGGGAATATTATATTTTAGAAAAGGATTTATCTTGTTGTTATTGTTCTGGATAGTTAATATTTAGAAAGGGATCAAATCGGTTGCCTTACATTAATTTTCGTATTGTTGTGTTTCATCTGTGATTCAGTCATACGGATAGTTTGAAGTAAAGATACGGATAACTATAAATAGTGGATATTGAATATATTGATTATAGAGGTAAGATAGGGGGTATTAATTGTTTTTCTAATGCAGCTGCACCAGTGGAAATTCTACTTTTGTTCGAAATGACACCCTCGATTCAACGAAAAGTAAAGGATATGACAAAAAACACAAATTCTTAGGAAATCCACATTATAGTTTTGCCTTCTCACTTTTGACATTTAGATCTGTTTATAATGTCATATGAAATATGGTCTTCTTTTAACTTGTTTGAGCAACGTTTCATATGGTCTCGTCATTTTCATCTCAAACTTATAACATTAATACGTCGCTGAATAAAATTGAATGTACTACATATGTTACTCATATTATGTTACTAAATGCAAATAAAACATGACATGTAAATTGTGGCAGTTTGAAATTGCACATACACGCTATATCATTTTCACACTTTTCAATTTACTGAAAGCAATCCCTCAGCGACATTAGGTTGACATGACCGCTTGAAGTGACCGTAATAACGGTGACAAAGTTTTCTCACCTTCGGTGCTAATTGTGAGAAATTGGCAATAGACAGGCCATAATGAGCGTAATTAACAGTGTTGTATCGCAATTGAAGTGATAGTCTATGGCATTGCATTTTCTTGAGCAATGTAGTCAATACTACATCAACATTTACGTAGACGTTTTGAAATGCAAAATTTGTTAATTTAAGTAGGTCAATATTGTAATGTATTTTATTATTTTACAGATATCACCACAACTCAATCCTGTGTCACCCTCGACGCCTTTTAACAAGTTCAGAATCTACTGAAAACAGCACATTATGATATTCAAAGAATAGTATGTTGTGCAACTTTTGTTTCTCGTTCATATTTTTTGCTTTAAAATTTGATTTATTTATGAATTCGTAATATTAACAATTTAAAATCCAAAATATGATATATTCCATAGCAAATTCTAAATGTCTCAAGTTTGAATCAAATTGTTATTTTGAATAATGAAACGGAAAGTTTGCACTGCATCCAATGTCATACGTGAAAACGTATTGACTTGGCCCACGTATTGATTATGATTATATAATAATCAAGTTTTTTTTTAATTAATCAGTGTTCAATCCCTATCACATTCGTTCTCATTATACACGTTTTATCAAGCTTAGAATATTTATCTTAGGAACAAGAATATCCAAGGAAGTAGGCCCAGCTTACACAAAACCTAAACTATGTCGTCGGTGAAGGTTGCGGTGCGGGCGCGGCCCTTCAACAACCGCGAGAATGCCGCCGACTCCAAGTGCATCATCGCCATCGAGGGCGCCACCACCAGTGAGTATCTTTGCCTTTCTTGTTTCTATAGTTTTTCTTATAGTGCTCTATTTGGATTTTATAATTATTTTAAGGGTGTAAAGTTATTATCAATATGCAAAGCATGTCTTTGCAAGAGGTACGTGGTAATATTCGCTTCAATTCAATATACCAGTAAATTGTTGCTTGTTAATCGAGTGACAGTCATGTCTCTTCTTCCCAACAGTCTACTTTAATTTTCCATCTCATTTCCTTATGATTTAATTGAAGGGGAAACATACAAAACATGCTAAGTCTACTTAACATTATCTATCGTTTGTCCTTTTAATGAGACCGAAATCCTCATGCTTTATTTATTATAACTCACGAAACGTTATTCTCGTTATGAGTATTCTTCGAAAATATGCTTGAGGGTTAGAACAAGAGCAATGATTATATGATAGGTTCCCTTGTTACCTATTTGTCTTCCGTTTCAATGTGATTTGTGGTGACTCATTAATAACTTGGGGGCGAAGCGGTTAGCCCTTTGGTTGTTTTGTAGAATTATCTGCCCCCGTGTGGGTAAAAACGGCGTTTGTCTAGACATTGGGAATGGATGCAATCGATTCTCTTTAAAATGATGAATCTTGAGATGGAAGAAATGGGAATGTGACATGAATATGTAAATATGGATGCCACTACAGGGTTGTTTTGATATGAATTCAATCGGAAGTAACCATGCTCTATTATGCTATATCATAATTCATATGCAATGTAGGTTGAACCGAGAGGGCGCACCATTTTGATGTTTTGCTTCTCCTTAGACCCCTTTAACTGGATGTTTAACCCCGGTGTGTTTATGATGTTGTTCATTTTCTTGTTTTTGCGAAGCAAAAATTGTTAGTTTGCCCTGTAGTCACCCGGAAATAAATCTAATTGGCCTTTTGAAATCCAACCCTTTTCAATTATGCCTTCAGTGATCTTATTTGTTATACATTTTCCAAATGAGAAGAACTCCTAACTTTTTTTTTAGGGCTTGGGTACTCTAAATTATTTCGAATAGCATCCCTTATTTTTATTACCTACATTGTCTTAGAGTGCTCTTTAGACGAAACCATTTTCCATATTTAAATCCATTGATATCAGCTCTGCCATTTTACAACACAGCAGCATTTGATTGCCCCTTTGGCTACCATTATAAGAATCCAACCAACTCCGATAAATATCCACAAACCGTTGATAAATGCAAATGGAAATATATTGTATTAAGGATGCCTCGGGTCACTGACCGGAAGATGTTTATGTCATCAAGAATCTATCGATTCCGGCGCCTTTTGCTCATATAATAAACTGTTGGATTTGTGAGATTGGTCCAATGCGAAATGATACACTAGGGGTAGATTACAAGATCGTTTATCGTATATCTTGATCCACATTGTTTCATAATGATTTTGTTGCATTTTTAGGTGTTTGAATATTCATAAATGAAAATAACGACGGACTCATAATTTATGTGATCATGATATCGACAAATTTCGAACGGTCAAGTCATATATTTTTCAATGAAATGATATTGGTCTCCTATCTGACATGGTTAAGCTTTTAGGTACATTCTATTAACGGTACCGTTCATAACCGTTCATTCAACTAAATATGAAGTATATAGACGCAGATATCGTATTTTATTCGCGACGAGTCATCGCAAATGTTGTTGACAAGCGTTGCCAAGGGTCGCATCCCAAAGGCGAGGCAGGGATTCGATGTAAGTAATTCAATATAGAACGCGTCCCCTTCCCACCCATAAATGGATTTCGATTTGTGACAGGGGAATTTCACTGTATTGTCACATGGGTCCAACACTTGAATGGTCTCATTTAGACCACAGCCCCGCTGTCGCAAATGGGCTCGATGTTGCTGGCGTTGACGCAAATGCCAGTTACTGAGACTCTTTCTTAGAACGGGTTACAGCCGGGTTCTTGGTGGTGATAAACAAGGAGGTGATATATTAGTGCCAATGGGCTTCTCCAATGAAGTCTTATATGGGCCCTCGTTCGCTGTTAAATCCGTCTGTCGCTTTTAATGACGCATTTACATCTGCGTTGCTATGGCAATATTTCCAATGATAAATTTACTTTCTATATTTTTCTTGTTCTGTATGATGATGTAATATTTAGGCACCCGTCCACTTACGTAAGGTCAATCAATACGATGCTTTGTTTGCTCGAACCTCCATATTGTCGTGGCATAAAAGTCAAGTACATAAAACCTTTCTCTGTGTAGTAGCTCCAGCCTCTTATTTTATTTGTCGACGTTGTTGTTTTTAATCAAATTAGTTTCTTGCCTGGATGAATTCATTTTATAAGTTCCTGGTTGACTGTAAGGACATGATGTTTCTATCAGAATATGTAGATATTTACTGGCGGGACCAATTATTATTGCAGACTATAGCTCAACTGATATTAAAGCTGAAAGACTGTATTTCCGGGGGATTTAATCAGATTCAATTAAACACTATCTAAGCTATTTATATTTTATCAATGGCTATTTGAACAATAATAGTATTGCCCTACTTTCAATTACCAGGTCAGTGTCCTCATAGGAAATATTCCATAAGCTCCTACCGTCATATTTCATCTCGACTCATTTCTTGTCTCCGGTATTCAATGTACATTGACAAAATATCCCTGGATCTGTAGGTTGTATCCGGAGGGTATAGACCGGATCCAATGTCTGCTATTGATTGGTCTATTTATAACTTAGAAAGCATCTCCGTTTGTAACCTTACTGTTGGATTTCTCATTACGGTGAGAAGAAAACATTTTGACGGTTGATTATAAAGACCTAATTATGAATCCTGTAGTTTATGGAATTGGAGCAGAAAGTTCTATCGAATTAGAATTATGAAAATGAAAGACTCAGAATCTGGACTTCGAATTCTCTACCTTATGCATCACGTTGTTACATCAATCAGTCATTATCTCATTGAATAAGATATTTAAAGCTGATTTTGTTGTACCCTTTATACACAGCTTGGTTTTGACCTCCGTCAATAATAGACCTAAATAATTTATAAATAAACCTTGACGTAGCTGCCATGGGAAATCCCAAACTTGATTATTTCTTTGTCCGGACCTCCGTAGTAATCTAACGTCGAGTATATCGATTCCCTCGGCTGCCCTGCCAAATTCAAATTTGATCAATCGTTGCATGGTTTAAGTCCTTCAAGTATACATGATGCTGAATGCTAAAAGCCTGAAGCAGATTCGTGTCCCCAAAAACGATATATAACTCAAGTCATCACAAATTATGGTGAAAATGTTGTTTTGCATTAACACAGGTAGAAATAAAACATATACCATTTTAATGTAGTGATAAATGTTTTATAGATGTGGGTCAATTAGATAATAAGCTCCCATCTAACCGTCAATAAAGGAAATCCATCTGCCTGTTTTCTGACCGTCTATCTGTCTTCTTTTAAGGCATAAAGCGATAGTTATTATGAAACTGCAAGCTAGCATTTTCCTTTGGCACCCGGTCGATCCTTTGCCATCTTCCAGTAAACAAACCCATACAATCTCTACCCCCTACAATACCAATAACCAGTTTGATTAGCGCATCCAACGCCTCATTCCCATAGCCATTCCCATGCGGTGGTGGCACCATGCCATTAGTCGTACAGCGCGTTGACATAATGGAATAATGTCATCCAACAGCGCCACAACAAAGTGGCTCTGGCCGCGGACACATGTTAGTGGCGTGGTTCTCCCTTTGACTACGAATGATTTCCTCTTTGACTGTTCCATCCACGATTTGTTGTTGCTCATTAGATGCTCATTAAATGGCCGTCGCTGACCATTTGTGGTGTGACCCTACATGCATGTCTTCATATCAAAGGGGCGTTGTTTGTTTGTTTCATCAATCTTTAAGGATGACGTCGCATGTGAAACAACCTCTTGAAGATGATGCTCGATGGCACTTTCTTTGAAATGATTATTCGATTTTGTTATAATCAGCATGCTTCGCACTAATTATTTAGAAATATTTATCGATTCTCAATGTCATAGTGTCGAGGTAGCAACTATATTTTCCATATATCATGGATTGGGATGGAGCCGGAAGCCTAGTATATGCGAACCAGTTTAAAATTTGCTGTTGTATGAAGCAGACGAAACTTATGCATTTTCCAGGCTGTATTTTGCAGCTCAAATACGCATTTCCTTGTTGACAACAACCTACATATACATTTCCATAATGAAGACTTACTATACATACAACGTAAACAAAAGGTCAGTCGTGAAGCCCGTGGCATAAACCCGCGATGCAACGCATCATAAAAGCAAAGCCATGTTTCTCGGTTGATTATCCGCCCACATATTTACAGTTAATGCCTTACTCATCGCAATGGAAGCCGTTCTTATAATACGCCTATTTGTTCAGTATAATGCGACTGGAAAGTCTCGAAATTGTTCGAACAGCATGCTTGAAATAAAGTAAAACGCTTCGATTATTAATAATTGGTGCATTTTGCTCATGCAAATTTTGACAAAACTCAGACAAGTTTTTAAATGCGCTGAAACTTAATCAGGCCATGCAATCACGTTTTTCGGTTATCTTCTTCAAAGCTCATCATCTTAAGACCTTGCAACATGAGTTTCCTTTTAGGCTCTTAAAGCTAGTCTTACAACCGGCCGTACGGGCGGTCGCCCGTGCGGGCCCCGCAGCTTTTATACAATTTTCTTATCGCAGCAGCCCCGTAGAGCACGCAGCCTTCCAGTCGTTCACGTACGGGACACGCACGTGTCCCGTACGGGCTCCGTGCGTGCTTCCTGCGGACTACTTGCGATACTATGATCGTAGAGCGCCCGCAGCAAAAAATGTGCATACAGTCTTACCCGCTTATCTCGTCCCCGCTTATCTCGTAAACCGCCTATCTCGTCACTTTTTCGATTTCCCGCCCTCATTTAAGTTTACCATTTTGAACCCGGATATCTCGTCAACCGGCTATCTCGTCATTTTTACCTCGGTCCGAGCACTGACGAGATAAGCGGGTAAGACTG
>LQRL01170921.1:4991-21248 GCA_001703475.1 Hydroides elegans | reverse complement strand
CGTGTGACGTGCGTGTAACGTGCGGGTCCCGTACGATTTCTTCAAAATTTGCCCGTAGACAGCCCGTAGAGCACGTACGGCCGGTTGTAAGACTAGCTTATGATGTTAAAGAAAAAAAAAACTCATTTGTCCCCTAACATCTTGTAATCAGGGCCTAAAACTCTAGTATAAATGAGATAGAAACAGCCAGCCTCTTCGGCTAAACCATTCTTTGCTGTAGAGTCTATGCCAATAGAAGTGTGTCTTTTCGACCCTATTCGAGTGAACCATCAGCCCCAACCCCCCCTCTCATCTCTTACTTGTTGCGTGTCCATTAAGAGCCCCCCCCCCCTCCATGTAACACGCCCATCCATCTCCCTCCATTTGCCGGTTCCCATCAACCCCTTCATTTCCTGCGATCCATCTTTCATGGGACCCAGTGTTTCTTGATTCGTGCTGTTGCTTAATCAAATGGGAAGTCCTAAGTGTGCTTTTATTGCCCAACCCAATGTCTATAAATGGCATAAGGTTATTAAGGAAAGACGTTTTATTGTCAGATGCAAAACAGTTATTATGTTCTTCTTGACAATAACATGAGTGATGTAATTTTTTAAACCGAGCCTTTTATGTGAGTGGGCGATGTTATTGAATTGATAATTATATAGTTAATTAAAAGCATTTATATGTAAAAAAAGGTTTCCTTTCGATAAAAACAAATTGAAACTTAATGTTACTCAGAGCTGTGTATTGTTTAACTGAATATTTTTTATTTCATTATCTTTTTATGCCATGACGTAATGAAAGATACACCAATCAGTTCGAGCGTAAAAAGTCCTCAAATACCCTTCACCTGAACCATATGGCATAGATCTACCAATGTCCTTAACATCTGATCACATCCATGTCACTCAGATTTGGTTAATGTGTATTAATATACCATACAGTGCTTTGCCAAATGAAACATCCCAAAGCCCATAGGTCTGCCAACCGATATTTACTTCAGAATCATTTATTTTTTGTCGATTCTGATGTTTGTTGCTTGATATAGCATATTATTAAATATATAGACACCCACATGATGTCTAACATACTTCCTATACTGAATCTTCATATACCAAAAAGCCAAAAAACATGGCGGCCCCCATTTAGTTGGCGTCTTATTTAGCACATTGACGGAGACAGTGCCATCCCAAAGAATTAACGTACTCGAGACGAACCTAATGCTTCTTTCTTTATAATGTCGCGCCCTTTTGATCCGAACCCATATATACTTCAATCTAAGCCCACCGGGTGGTCTTGCTTGATTAAGGTCGTATTCATTTGGGTGGGTTGGTGAACGAGTTTTTTGGGGCCAGCGCCAGTAAACAGACGTGACGTTTGGATCTGTTTATGAGTCAAACCTCACATATTCTATTTGGATTTAACAAATGACGCGTTGAATTCATAATCCCCTCCCTTAAGTTTTCATATCGATATATTCATTTTTGAATTTTTCATGGCGAAAGGATTTCCAACCTTGAGCGAATTTATATGCATCTTTCGATTATGAATTCTTCGACTTTGTGTTGCGGTTCGTTTGTAACGCATTCGCATTCATATAGTCCTTAATGCAATGCTAATGATTGACATGTTTTCATCTCGACTCAGATGGGTTCAGCATATTCAGATTTTTCGAAAACACATTTTGCTTCGAAAATCTGCATGTAGAAACTCCAACCCCTATGTCCACCTTCTTAAAATCCCTGGCCAGTAAATTAACTTCAAAACGAATTCCGAACAAAGAAAAAGAAGATTTTAGAGGGCATGAACTTAGAGATTTTAGAGGTCATTTTTCATTTGACTAATAATGTAATTATCTTATCATTTTAACAATAAAACTAAATTTTACTTTCTCTTATATCTTTCACAGCGATCACAGACCCTCGGCCCGGCTATGATTGCGGCAAGAAGAAGAGTTTCAACTTCGACCACTCTTACGACACCATGTCAGAGGTAACACACTTTTCCGTTCTTTACAACAAATTCATGTAGCCCTACTTTATTAAAAGAAATGCGTATGTAATACCAGGAGATGCTGAAAGTGAAATATGACGCAGAATATTCCTTGACATAACAATAGAAATAAGTAGAGCTAGTTAGAAACCCCTGGGTGATGTTGTCAGATTTCATTCTCGTGGCATCAGGTTTTAGAATTTTATGGGTTTATTAAAATGTTGACAAATGCAGGTTTAAGCCCAACGTTTGAAATCAATTAGTTACGTATATTCTGATAATTTGCAAACATTAAATTAACTGTAACTGCGAATTAATCTAAATCACTTCCGTGCATAAAAGAGTTATATCGCATTGACACGGTCATCCCATTCAAAGCTCATCTTGGTTATGAATCATATCGTCAACGTCAGTCGCAAATTGAATTACCCGTTAAGACACCGAAATGACCAGGACCCATATTCTCCGCTATAACCTTAACCTTAAACTTTTGCTTTGCCCCATCCTTTTACATTAGTTTTGAGGGTAAGGTTAAGCTTAAGTGGAGCGGAGCGGAGAATATGGGTCCTGATTCCCCCTCCTCTCAAATCCGCTCCCTTGTTATTTCTGATGGCTTGCCTACGCAACGCGGATCAAATAACTTGCCACATCGACACTTTTTTTTCTGTTATTATTCTTGTTCATAAGTCTTTTTTTTTTACATAATTTTCTTTGTTTGTTTTTTTTACATTTACGAAGTTATCTTCGAAATAGAGAACTTATACACCCTACATTAAGACTTATATTGCAATACCAAACGAAAACAACACATCTTTCTTGACATTTGTCTCTTGTTGTTGCTTTGTGGTTTGGTGCCGTCAAAATTTGAAACCGATTAAATAAACTCGATATAAGGCCTCTGGTAATTTTGATATAATTTATTGTGGAATAAACTTTGTAAGCTTCGATGGCTTAGTGTTTTCTGCTCAGGAGACTCGTATCATTTTAAAAACAAAATAATCTAACATAAGATATCCATTCCTAGCCACAATTCGTGTTATTAGTCTATGTGATGATGAATTCTTCAAATTATTACGTTTCGCTAGTCAAGTTCAAAGGCCAGAATAATTCATTAAGCAATAGACTTAAAACAGGAGACAACAAGACCATCTCATATAATAAAGCACATATCACCATAGAAGCCAACTTCTTCGACAGTTCCGACCCTTAAACTCCGTGGCAGACAATTCTAACCCTACTAGATTCTAGTCTATTAGAATTTGCTTCAAGTTACACAATTTCAAAGCACCGTATTTTATGATGAACGATTCCAATCATAATTATTACGCTTTCTTGTCAGGCGCAAAGAGCAGTGCAATTCATAAAGTAAATGACTTGTCCTTTTGACAGCCAAAGGCAACTATTTAATCGCAACTATTTAATTTAATCGGAGTTTTTTTAATCGCCTTTTTTGTTTTATTTTAAAACCCGAATTCAACTTTTTTTCATGACCTTAAATAAAATTCTATGAAAATGGCTGCTTTCCAAAATATATTTTACATAATTGCGATGTCACATATTTTGCGAAACCACACTTATTTGAGAACAAAGCACATTTGTATTGCTAGACTAAATTTACATTGGTGTCATATAGCCCCCCTTTTAACAAAAACTAATTTAACAATGCTTGTTGATATTCTTTTCTAATCATACCAAAATGATGTCATATTTTAAAATGTGATTCGTCAGAATGTTTAAACCAGATTTAATAAAAAATTAATCTTGTCCAAAATATGTATGTTTGTTCGCCACCAAAACCCATGATCAAGAAATTATGAACGATCATATTTCCATAAAAGATTTATATTTGTCTTCAAATGCATCGCCTAGAAACATTTGTTTCGTCAACCGCTAAATCCATTATATTCAGTAGACGTCAGGGATATACAGGAATAGTTAATTTGTCTTGTTTTGACCCCTAACAATTATTAGTTTTCTTTGCGTCTTCCTCTTGATTTTTCCTCATTTTCTGTCTTTTCTACACTCCCACTCAGCCTGGTAATCACGATACGGTGCTAAGGTGACATTATTTTTCTGAGGACCTAACCAACCAGCTTTATTTTTTTGCGATTTCAATTTATATGTTTTTCATACCATTTAGAAAAAAAATTGAGTGTCATTTATGATCTGAAGTTATTATTTTGATTTACATTTTTGTAGATAGTTATACATTAAAAAGTCTTGATATGAATCTTTAATTTTATTATCGATATGGTCGCATGTTTTGGCTGTATAGTTTAATCGAAGTTTTATTTTCTGAAAGCTCACCCATAATCAAAATACTGTTCTTATTTCTAATAGTCCATACTCAAATAAATTTAATTTCAAATAGTCAAAACCCTTATCAAAATAACCCTCTATTTTCAATGAGGCCCCACATTAAATTGTAAGTTAATGAATTAGAAAGTTCAACCATAATAAAAACACTATTCTTATCACCCAAAATATAGTCAATGATAAAAATCGGCAACCTTTCTCAGATTTACCTTCCGGTCATGCGAGCTACATCAATACCATTCATTTTAAGAAAAGTGGCTGCTGACGTTCTAGATTGCTCGGCAAAGAAACACCGGGCATTGTTTCTCTCCTTGTCTCTTTGGAACATTTAACAGACCACTTAAGGCCCACAAACGTCGTAAGCAATTAGGAAATAAGAGATGTTGCGTTCACAAATCGACAAGCAGGGCGATGTCGTTAAAAACCATCATATATATGCCAAAGCAAATCCGATATTGGCTAGGGGCTTGATTTAAAAGCTTTGGGGTAACTCTATCTGTAACTACATTGTATCTTATGCACTTGGGCTTTGATTTTTTGTCTCATTTATTTGTTAGACAGTTGGATGGAGATTGCATCGATTTATTCTGGTGATCAATGTCTCTGATTTGGTCTCTTGAGAAATCCCTTAATTATATCGAATGGCCCTCTGATCCCGGACCTGTCAATTATTCTGCCGTTTAGCGTTTGTCACGAAAGAAAAACGTTCATCGATAGCGTTCAATCTGCATTAATTTTATTTATCATTTTTCTGTAGTCCGGGATGTAACTTGTACATATTGATTGTTTGATCAGTAATTTTAAACACCATCAATTAACCCAAGGACAAGTGAAATAGTATCACATTAATATTTGATGTCATTCGACTACAAATTTATCGATGGTCCCTTCTTCAATCCTAGATGGTTTCTACTGGCTTAAGTTTACCGAGGTCCATTTCAGCAAAAGATAAATGACCTAATTACCCAACGCTCAATATAAACCACCCTAGAAAATGATGAGTATTACTCACACTCTCTTATTTGCACTTGTCGGGATTATTGGCCACATGCAATGTGGAGCAGTATATGTTAAAAGCATATGAATGTCGAGCTACTTGCACATGGATTAGCTGGAATCGCACTCGTGCATAGTAATGACATTGGAGTTGGTTATTCAGATATGGCTTCCTGTGCAGACACCGTTTAGGAATGGGACGGAGCACAGCTGCAGGGGTTATGATAGAAACTGCGCACTTTTAATTTTGGATTTTGACTATCATACAGTCCCAGTTAGCTGCATTATACCAGTTCTTCCCTAATTCCTTATGTAGACCCACCCCAATTCCCAAATTCTGCTTTCATATGTAAATTTTGGAGGGGAAATGAAGTCAAGCGAGTGAGTCAGATGTATATCTTCGTTTGCAGACGATATTCCGAAATAGGATGTTGCTCAGCTGCAGGGTTAACAATGGTAACTGCGCACTTATTATTTTGGAAGCTGTTGCAGCTATTTACTTTGCCTTTGTCCGCTGTATATATATTAAGCCATCATATTAAGCATTGTATGGTAAATCAATGCCATTGACTTTTTGTTATAATTGGCTTAGATAATGATGAACATACCTTCCTACCAAACTAGGTCGAGGTTACAAACCTCGACTTGCCTTGATTCTCTGCTGGTCGCTGGTCAATATCAAGGAAGTGATCTCGTGATATCTGAGACTGGTGTCCTCTTTAGGGTTTGTACAACTGTATTGCCTTCATCGCCGTCGCCTGGTGTGATGCGAGGCCCACAGCTTCAATGCAGCCTCTTTAGCAATGTCCAGCTAGCTTGATTCTTCTGTGATTGGTTACATCTGCGCATAGATCTTTGTTATATGAATTGTTAAAAGCAATCACGATCAAACACTTCCTTTTAAAATGAAAAATCTATTAAACAAAAATAGAGTCTATAGTGAAAAAAAAATAAGTAAATAAATAAATGGTCCCGCTTTGTTATCGGACTTCCATTATACTCTCGTTCAGTGATTGCCACTGGGAACGACTGATTGTTTTACTCAGTCCGACTTTATTTCATTTCATTTATTGCGTTAGACCTGCACTGGAGGCCGTATTTGTCCTTAAAAACATAGAACCATTAAAAAATACAGACGATATTCGAGAATTGAACCGGGCGTGACAAGCAATCCATGGGATGTTTTGCGTCACATTGGGGACTTTCAAGGACTTGTCAATAGTTTGACTTTAATGTCCTTTTCGCTTTGCGTGAGAACATAGTTGCTGATGACATAGGTTTGGATACTCTTACATTTTCTGTGATTAACAGCATCTAAAATCCCTTATGATGCGTGCTAAATAGGAAAAATAAAAGTTATTTACCAGACAACAAGTGTAAGCCCACACCTTCGGCTCAATTTCAAAAGGTGGATCGGGCAATTCCATACGCTTTAATTGAGTGATTCTTATAATTTCAGAGATCTTTTTATAATATTTTATTCTCAAAAGCATCCATCCTCTCTTAGTTTGTTCTGGTTGTATTCGGTCCTGTATTTTACACTCAAATTTCTCATCACACTTTCAAAATGGCTCTCGCTTTCTTTTCCATGTGAACCAACGAACCATTGTAGACATAACTATTTCATATGATCGTCTGGAATTGTATTTCAAAAGCTGCCTAACCGATGAACACAGACCGAGAAACCCCTTCAAGGTTCTGGCGGATGTAATTTAAGAATAAAATAAATCAGGTTACAGTGTCCTTGCTCTTTGAGCCCCTGTGTCTTCTTGCCTGCAAAATGAGCTGCCAACGTAATGATGTATTATGATCATAATATGACGTGACGTAAGCCCCCAACCTGAGCTAAAGGCTTCGTTTCTCTTACCCAATGAAGTTCTACCATCGGAGCCCTAGAGTCACGTGTTATTTACACTTCTTTGAAAAGGTCGCCTAGTCTAAAAAGGAGAATATAACTGCTTTTCTGCTCCTCGTTTGTCAAATAGTCTTTGCTCAATTTCAAGCCTTTGGTGACACCGTATACATCATTTGATGTGCTTGTAATTGCGAAGGCAGTTTGGTGTCCAAATACTATTACACTACCATGAAATCACAGACGATATACCGGTACCATATTTCAGAAATAAACAAAATAATTGTAAAACGTGAATTTCGTCTTATCAAAGACAACACATGCACATTACCTGTTCACTGGTGTGACTTGGATGTCTGTCTAATTAAAACCACATCCCTTCTGTTATCCTAGCGTATGGGTTTGGGACCGTACGCGAGATATTCGAGATTCAGTCCCGCGACTGGCATCCTATTGCTAAAAATAATAATGTATGACACATTATCTCCAAACAATCTTACCCTTCCTCTTTTGCCATTGTAGCTTTCGCATCCCGGTTGCTTCAAGAACAAGAACAAGTTGTACGTGAACACGAGCTTTGATACCATTTTGCTGTAAACTTTAAGTCATAACACATTTTCCTTGATTCAATTGCAGCCCTCTGACCCGGGCTACGCCAATCAGCGCAAGGTGTACGAGGACATGGGCATCGAGATGCTCGAGCACGCCTTCGAAGGTTACAACGTCTGCATCTTCGCGTATGGGCAGACGGGCTCGGGCAAAAGTTACACGATGATGGGCAAGAACGAGCCCGGCCAGCAGGGCATCATACCTCAGGTAAGGGCATAGCTAGGGCGGGGGTGGGCACCAAGCATCTTTGCATCATTGCTTCTTCGCTTACGGGCAGACGGGCTCGGGCAAGAGCGGGGTGGGCACAATGCATCTTCGATTAATGGCAGACGAGCAGTAAGAAAACCTAGTCCGAGGACTCAATGACAACAAAAACGTCGCAGAATAACCTTCCATTTCGTATCAAGCTGGCAGCAACCAAACTATGCGTTTTCGTGTTTGGGCCTAGAGAGTCAGATTTAAAAGGAAGAACTTATAGTAAAAAGATGGGTAAATTGTTATAGCCAAAAATGCGTCTACCTTAGTTTAATGGAAAATAAGTGTTTAACAAATTAATATAGATTCTATTATATTAAATATTGCAATTATTATTACGGAAAACGTTTAATTTATACTGTATATGCTTTCAATTTCAGTTATGCGAGGACTTGTTCAATCGAATACGGGATAAAGAATCCAGAACTTCAGATATTACTTTTAGTGTAGAGGTAAGAATTTATGCCCATAGTTTAACATTTCGTTGCTTTATGCACTTGATCTTATATGCACCTAAATAACCCATGTTTAAATTAATTAGAATACCCCCGTACAATTCATGGAAAATTATATATCGCCTTTTTTTTTAGAAAAGTGAAATATGATTAAGAAATGAGTACATGTACATTCTAGATGTCTGAAACAATGGTCCCGTTTTCCTGGAATTAATATGACCTCCACCTATTTCATGTCTAGTGCAGCTATATGACACGATGTGATTGTGTAACAGAGTAGTTTTAGCATCATTTCCTGTAGTTTACTCTCTGTGAGCGACATGGAAGATTTATGTCATAGTAACTCTATTAATAAAGCACAAGATTGTTCGCTCGAAAATTTAACAATTATTAAAAATCTAAAAAAAAAACGAGCACCAAAAAAGTCTATACACATTCCCCCTCCCCTATCCCCCTTTTTGCCACTCGATAAGATCAAAACTGAAACAAGCAGGATATCTCCTAGTACAGACTCTGATGTCGCCCTAAGTGTCGCTAGCTGTTGTTTCTTGACAATCCATTGTGCTCGTGATGGCAAATAAATTGAGCCATAGCGACCATATTACAGCTTCCTCATCTCATAACGTTTGATTACAATGCTGCTAGACATGTGATCTATAGACGAACGTCCTTAAAACCGAACTAGTGGCGACCACAGAAAAGTTGTTTCAAATGCTCTTAAGTCTGCTTTAGTCAAATAAAAATCTGAAAGCAAATAGTAAGGCAAACTCTTTGTAAGATAAAATCAATTCTCATATTTAGGCGGACCTGGGTTACTAAGACGGTCCACAGTTATATGATTATTGCTATGTTTATTTTTCGACATTTGATTAAAATTTCTTAAGACCATTGTCTTTCAAGAACTTTTCCCTCATTTCGAACTTCACTCGGATTTCGGAATACAAGTAAAGGACTTGGTTCTCAATAAATAATCTTTCCATTTGATATGTAAATACAAACCTATCACATGAGCCATAACATGAGGTCATGCTATAGAGTCTATGGAATCTCCAGTTGCCTAACGCGGTCGTTGAGACATATCAGTCGATAACTATTGTGTTGCTTACAAAGCTGCATCTATTTACTATTACATGCAACAACATAGAGTATGAACAGGACGCAATAGAGGTCCCTCTGTAAAAGTCAATAGTTTTTTCCCCAACCTCTCACTTTGATGCCTGGTACATACCATCACGGCTGTGATATTAATGGAATATATATAGTGTGAGTAGGGAACGATGCGGAGGTTTATTTCGGGGTTGCAAGGAATTGCATCATTACTTTACAATTTAAAAAGGAATTGACAAGAGCTAAACAGGTCTCTAACATGACGCCCCTTTGGATTTAGCTCCAAAGCAAATTAAAATGACTCTTGAGTAAAACAAATGTTTCCCTAAATCCTCATTCTAATAAAGTGATAATGGTTTATGAGAAGGAACAGTCACCAATGCATTCCAAATGTTGTTATTTAACATTTCAATTGTTGCGCTCGGAAATTCCTTCATCTGAGTCAGTTCTTCGGATGCCTTAAAAGATTTCATCCTTGGATGGAAATGGATATTTGTTGACAATGTATATTATAGTACGGTCCAATGAGCTTTTAAACAAATGAGTTATAATCTTGCTCTGAAAGTGCTCTTAAACCCTCATATATTTTATAAATTATAAAGTTTAAAATCTAATTTAGAACATTATCTCTAATATTTTCTTTCTCTCTTGTTTTTCCAGGTTAGTTATATGGAAATTTACTGCGAGCGGGTTCGCGATTTACTCAATCCCAAAAACAAGAACAACCTGCGCGTGCGCGAGCATCCTCTTTTGGGACCTTATGTAGAAGACTTATCGAAACTAGCCGTGACCTCATTCCAGGACATCGACGATCTCATAGAAGTAGGCAATAAAACAAGGTAAATTGGAGTTAATGATCTATATTTCAACAAATTTATTATAATGCGGATTCTGTATACATTTTCTGGTAGAAGTAAATATGGTAGGAAGTAGGTAATTTAACCAGGTAAATTGGAGCCTAAATTACTCATAATATATAATGATGCCAATTCTTTATTATAATTATCCGGTATTTGTTGGTATGATATATGATAAATATGAATTAAATTGGGCAAAAAAGTCCGGTAAATTTTGCTTTCTTCATATTAAAATACCAAATTAGCAGTTATTTGTTAGTATATTTTAAAGAAAATATGGTTAACATATATAACGAGCTGTTTGTTTAGTTGGATTATGAAATGTCTAGACAGTTTTGCTCATTAAATGTCTTAATGATGTAGTCAAGGCTAAATTTAAAAGTCGAGTTTAGAAAAATGTTTCACATATCGATTGAAATGTCCTAATTAATTTCGAATCGCAAGGTCGTACAGCTTTATATTTCTTAGCTGCTCAAATTTTCTTTCAATGTCACAATTAAATTCAATTCAAACTCAACCTCTTGAAATCGGTATAAATCCGTACCACAAAGACGTGGGTTTATATATCTATTAAAGAAAACAGCTTTTGGAGATTTGAAATTATGTTCGGTTGAAGCTATCAGTGCACTAAAAAAATAAAAAGTAGCGTGAGCATCCGTGTCATATATATAACTAAGAACCCCGAATTCATCAGAAAAACGTTAAAATTATATATTCATTATATAAACAGTTTTCTTAAATAACGAAAATTTAGTTCCATCTCTATATGCAATTAAGCGCCTAACTATATAGGCTATATTTGACAGTTTTGCTTGCTAAGAATGATGATGGCAGCGTCAATTATAATTCGGGATGCGGTATAGATTCAGGGATACATATTATATGCTAAAACATGCATATATTTTCACTTAGGACGGTGGCTGCAACAAACATGAACGAAACGAGCAGTCGATCGCACGCCGTGTTTACCATTATATTCACTCAGAAACACTACGACAAGGAGACTAACCTCTCAGGAGAAAAGGTAGAGTTTATCAATTGTTGTATGGGTCTCTGTGTTTTCGGAAAAAAAAATACTTCAAAAAAAAAAAAAGATAAAGGTTTTCTCACTTGAAATCCAACAACTGCAAGGTGCATTAAGATTTTTCTTTGCAAACTCTGACAGCTTACAGTGGAAACCCTGGAATCGAGTATCTTTTGAAATTTTGACCCTAACCTATTTAAACTCCGTTTCTTGTAGGTTTCCAAAATCAGTCTAGTAGATTTAGCTGGTTCGGAGCGCGCCGACTCCACTGGCGCCAAAGGCACTCGGCTCAAAGAAGGCGCCAACATCAACAAGTCACTGACCACATTGGGCAAGGTCATCTCGGCACTCGCTGAAATGGTAACTAAAATGCACATTACTTATTTAATAGATAATATAACGTTCTTATAGAATAATACTTAAAGCGAAACTTAAGAGTTAATGATTGATTCAATTGTGACCATGGGAGTACAGTTTTACTTAACTAAAGTTTTTTGTATGTTTTACTTTTATTAAGTTAATAGTTTGCTAAAGATGAAACTTTTCTTTAAAATTGATAGAGTGCTCACGGCCACCAGGTAACCTGCTCAGTGTTGTATTTATTCGTTATACTCCCACAATAGTAATGTAGTTTTGCAGGGTACGCTTTATTTGGAAACATTTTGAATATTTGGGTTAAATGTTGTATCAGAAGATGCTGCTTATATTCCAGCTATGAGTCGTGTAAATAAAATGATTATTTTGTAAAGCGCCAAAATACCTTTGGATATGTATGTTTATGTTGTATTGTATGTTGAGTTAAATTGTATAATAGAATTTATTAAATGATAAGATATTCGTACATTTCAAGTTAGTCAACGCGTAGTCGACTTTTTCATGTTTAGTATCGTGGTACGTGAAACACATTCAGCGTATTAGTTCACCTTAATTTTAGAAGAAAAACACTTTTCAACCGCGTTCAAATAAATGATTTAAGATAACAGTTTTAAGATAACATTTATTTGCCATACAAGGACAAAGATTTGTGTTTTCCCCATTTATCATAAAACAGTAAATTGTTTTAGATAACCATTAACTTAACTCTGATTAAATTTTTAATGGATTAAAGGCGAATTAAGCAAATAATATTGCGGAAATTATATGACCTAAATTCGATTATTTCAGGCTGGCAAGAAAAGGCGAAAGACGGATTTTATACCCTACAGAGATTCAGCTTTAACCTGGTTACTGCGTGAAAACCTCGGTATGAGCTACAAATTTCTAATTTTGCTCCTTATAATTATCCTTATAATCTCCTTATAATTAATAAATTTATTAGTCAGTTAATTAAATGCATACTTTTTAGCGTTTCTAAATTTGGTGGTAATTTAATAAAATTAAATGATTTTAAACATTTTGTTTATAGGTGGGAATTCCAAAACAGCAATGATAGCAACCTTAAGTCCTGCAGACATCAATTATGATGAAACCCTTAGTACTCTACGGTAAGATTCCTTTATTTGTAGAGATTATTTCTTAATCCGAATAAATCGGGGTAAGATGATAATATATATATAAAGATAACCCTAGTTTTTAAATCCATGTCCTTCGACATGTAAAAAGAAAAAAAGGCAAGTAATAATTGTGCTCAATCATGTTATCATTCATTTTGGATGAGGTTGTTAATTTACATCAATGATTCAGACATTAAGGAATGGTTATATTGTTTTATAACGAATATTTTGAATATTCGAACATTTGTTGTGAAAATGAAGTCTGACGCAATAGAAAAATAGTCACGGGTGCAATACACATTTTATTTGTACTGGGAAAAGTATCCTTTCGTTTAAGCTATGCAGTCTAAACCATGTAATAAAAACTGTTTCACCCATTGGATTCACATTTATTAGCTACGCGGACCGCGCCAAGCAGATCGTGTGCAAGGCCATTATCAACGAAGACCCCAACGCCAAATTAATCCGCGAACTCAAAGACGAGGTGGAGCGATTACGCGAAATACTCAGACACGAGGGCATTGTTGTCGGTGAAGGTGAATATTCAGTTTTGGGTTGAGATGAGGTGTTTTGTCGGATGTGACGAATTGTTCTATATTAAAAATGGGATGATTCGTGACCTTTTATTTGTCCGATTAACGGTTCATTTATGTTTAATTTATCTCTCGATTAGTATTCGTCTTTTATAAGATAATTTTATTGGATTGTGCCAAATAAATGTTCCATTTTCAAATTGGGGTTATACATCATATATACTTCATATTTAAATGCATGTGAAATGTACATCTTGGCTTGCGAATATTCCTTTAGACTTAGTTTCTCGTTGCTGTAAAATTGCGATTGGAATAAATATTATATGGTTTGTCTGTACTTGGGTATTGGCATATATGTTTGATATTTTGATTGGGTATTCTTGAGCTTTTGTGTAATTTTCGCTGTTAAAATCTAAATTTATCATAAGTTAATGTTTTGCCCTTAATGCATGTCTCGAATTGCTTATAAGAGCATGGCTTTTATATTTTTCACAGAAGTTTCGTTTGATAAATTAATAAATTTGTACAATTTTGATTAAATTGGAAATGTTGTTATTGATAAACAAAATTTGCTGTTTAAACAGAGGAAGGTAAGAAAGATGTAAAACTAACATACTAATCATTGTATTATATTAAAAAATCCTTCATTAATCATGTAGTCTAATACTACAGTAGATAGATACTAAATTATATAGCTATCCATCTAATTCTCTTCGTATTTAAAAATATCTCTTTGTACCTCTTGCTCTGCATTGCAATTGTTTATGCTTTGACTTTGCTTCACCTATATATAGAAGCTGCTGCTAAATATTCTGCTTTCGATATACTGCTTGTAGGCCAGCGCAATAATGATGCGAAAGAAACTGACACAGGTTCGAAAACGAATAGACTCTAGAGTCTAGTGTATGTTGTCAACATAGAATCTTGTAGAATTTATTGCACTATGTTGTGGAGTGCAGTAATCGTGTGAAACTTATAGAAAACAGTCGTCACTTCTTGAAGGTATCCGGCCTCATGTTGAAAAGGGGGGTTTTGGGGGTGGCATC
The DNA here is from genome assembly GCA_001703475.1 of Hydroides elegans. Classification (NCBI taxonomy): domain Eukaryota; kingdom Metazoa; phylum Annelida; class Polychaeta; order Sabellida; family Serpulidae; genus Hydroides; species Hydroides elegans. The sequence goes on along the minus strand of LQRL01170921.1, from coordinate 6,734 downwards.
TAAGATTCGAACGTCTAATCTTGACCGAAAGTTTTTCTTTAAGCCTGTTTTGAATACTGACTTATAAATCGTTTTATTTTGTGAACAAAAATTATATGATAAGTGCAACAATATATCCAGATAGAAAAACACGATGATTTCGCTACATGCTTAACTGACCTTCTATCCTTTGCTTACCATAACTTCCACATTTCGCTACAGTTAGTTTGCCAATGACTTCAGTTCTTAATTTGAAAAATGAATCATCTTAAGAAAAAAATACTTGCAGTAGTTTTCCTTATGTATTAAGATGTGTTCTGAATTCCATTTACTTACTTTCATTTACTTACTCTCATTTATAGACTTAATGTTTTAGAAGTAAATGTTTTCTGACATACATAACTCAAACTTTGCAGTAAAGTAAAGACGGTTTGGAAATCAAGTGTCGATAGGTTTTTTGCTTATAACTTTATCAATTATGAGAATACAGAAACCAAACTTCTTGAGGATATATTTTATGAACAACCCTAACATGTAAATATGATTTTAACAAGATATAATCCGTCTATCGATAAAATTCAAATATTTATAATGAAGTCAGTTTGCAAGGTCTCAGGTGTTCCAAAACTGCTAAACCTCACTAAGATTTCTTATTTTTCGGGACCTGGACATTGAATTGATTGAGTTGTTTGTAAAGATCTATTGATAGAATAACATGTGCTTTTTATTTTCAAAACAATGACACGTGATAACAAGTTTTTACATGAATGTGTTAGAATTCTATAAAGCCGGTTTTAAAGAACTGGTCACACTGTGGTAAATATAGAAGAGATATGGTGAATGCATTACATTAAGGGCATTATCACTGAAACGCCTTAAAAGCAAAACCACTGCTTATGTTCCCAGACCGTAATAGTTCTTTTAATTGACCATTTGCAAAGGAATGAAATAATTATCATCTCGTTTCTTTCGTAAAACTTGCAAACGGATCTCTTAATCAAGTCCTTTTGAAAATAATCAAGCTTTTCTTTTCTTCCTCTTGTCTCACAGTTTTTTCGTTATTATTTGCATCACTTTTGCCCTTACTCACTATTCTATTTAACGATCTTCTCGAAATCTTAAATATATCCTCAGTGCGCTTCGCATAGTCTGAAACCTTTATTCGTAGTATACCACGATCAGCCTCACACTTAAAATAATTATAAACCTTAATTATCACTTGTTTTTGATCGACTGATAATCGTTTACTGGCCATGATACAATAAAATTAAGCTTATAACATAAAACGTATAAAATATTAAATAGAGTCCGTGATTATCAAAATAGAATCTATTAAAGAGGCTAAAAATGCAGTGAAAGGGACACATTTGTGAGATCATTCCAAGCTTAATACAACACCTGGACCTATTGGTCGTCAAAGACTCGCTCCATTTTAATCAATTCAATACGCAGAAAAAACATATCAAACGATTATGTTTAGTATACTCTATTACAAAATACTAGACACTTGCTAAGAATTCTATTGAATTGGGAAATGGTTGGTCAAAGAGGACGAGGGCACACGAAAAGCGTTAAATATGACACGGCATTATCATATATAATTATATACACAAACATATGCTATAATCTATCACATTCTATAAGTATTTGAAAAAAAAACTCGATGTCTTTGGCCTGACCCTAAACAACGGTTTACGACTTTTCAACTAGAGAGTTCAAGTCACAAGTATGGACGTATGAAAAGATAGTCAAAATGTGGATAGA